>JBCEWB010351223.1:0-22721 GCA_039654565.1 Peronia peronii | reverse complement strand
CAGTAAAGACA
Organism: Peronia peronii; assembly: GCA_039654565.1. Classification (NCBI taxonomy): domain Eukaryota; kingdom Metazoa; phylum Mollusca; class Gastropoda; order Systellommatophora; family Onchidiidae; genus Peronia; species Peronia peronii. Next base: position 22,710 of record JBCEWB010351223.1, on the reverse strand, counting down.
GAAAAAAAAAAAAAAAAAATCAATTGCTTGAAATGTCCATCAGGCAAAATTAATGGGGTGAGGAAAATGCTTATCATTTCACTGTTTATCAGAAATTTTTTTTGGTGATCAATCTTTGAAATGATAACGGTTAAATTGTGATTTTTATCCTTCTTTACATTGCTTGTTCTGTCAGTGTCTTGTGTCTGGCAACTGATATTCATTGTAACACTTTGTGAAAATGAAATATCAAGAATGGGAAAATGGTTTATATGTATATATGAAGAGTGCAAGGGAAAAACAGGGAATGTCACTTTTTGCAGATTTTTAGATATTGGTGTCCAGGTTTAGTGCACACCGTGTACTCTACCTTCTCCACTAATGATAAACAGTAAGAGCAAGGAGAGTCAGTTGTTATGAGCGATTAAAAAAAGTGCCTGTCATGGAAAAACAGGGAATGTCAAAATATTTTGGTGGATTATTCTCTCTGAGACCAATGGGATCCCTTGATTTGATCACATGATTTAGAAAAGTGTTCAGGGTCACCCTGAAGTCACTGATCGTTGCTGTGTGTCTGCGCGCATGTGTGTGTGTGTATATGGACATCTGTGTTTGTGTGTATTCAATGTCATATGTGTCAATAAAACCCTCAAAATCGCATAATAATGGCTTCTGTGAACATACATCAATTTTGAATTGTCCTAAGTTATACATGTTTGAGGTGAACATGATCTGCAATGCAAAATTAGGGAATTTTAGACATGTTGTACAAGACACCTCACAAAATCAGCACAGATCACAGGAAGTTTTACCAGCTTCTTTCAGTCAAGCTTTGGATACGCTTATTAAAAAACTAACCTCAAGCTGCAATCTAATCACATGGAGAGTTACGGAAGTCTTCAAAATTTGATTTTGAGTTTTCTCAAAACGTCAAACAGTGACATTCCCTGTTTTTCCCTTGCACCCTTCATTTATAGTTAGCATAGTTTGACAACAATATTATTACTGCCAATGCTTGAGGGTTTATGAAAAGTGGGGGTGTTGTGAAATATTTCAGTCCTGTTTCTTGTTGCTCAGTGTGTGTGTTGCTCAGGGTGTGTGACTCCATAGTCAAGAAACACCGGTGAGGACTTGGAGGATATTGGAAGACATCTTACTCACTGAGCTAATGTTTTCCTGGTTTAAAGTCATGACAAATGTTACATTCAATCACTTTTGTCCAAGCCTTTTATCACAATGAGCCATTTTTTACCATATACTAAGTTACTTTCTTTTACAAGGCACATTAGGTACAAAACGAACAGTATAAAGAAGGAAAGAAAATCACTTTTGTACCTTTAATTTGAAACATGTAAGACAAAGAATAATGTGAAAAAATGTTCATGATAAGAAGAAATCATTTACAACATATCATGAATTTCTCAGAATTTTCTAATGAGCCTGTATCAAATAAAATGAACAAAAGTAATTTTTTTCCTTCTTTACAATGCTTATCTTATATCTCTTGTACCTAGCAAAGGGAAGAAATTTGGCTGACTGAATGAATGGGTTATTGATGTAAGATTAATGAGAAGCTTTACGTGACAACCAGCCGTTTATAACTGGGAATTGCGTCAGCATTTTCTGTTCTGTATTAGTTGAATTACAGAAAAGTGTCTTTGTTTAAAGCAAAGAAAAAATTAGAAAGAGTATTAAATGTAAATATTTTTAACAAATCTGAAACAGTGAAATGTTTCACAAGGCCAAGGCTGGCCATTTGAACAAGATGGAGCTGTCAGTGTAATCGACCATCTTATCAATATGAAACAATGTAAAACAGAAAGTGAAACGGAATAACAGCAAGTGAATAAGTGGAAGTGAATAAGCTAGTCTGTGTTTCACTCATGTCATGATCTAATTCCTGTTACAGCAAAAGTTCCTTTAGCTTGGCACACACAAATCAGGTCACCTTTTTTGTTGTTGTTGTTTGCAGTCACTGATTCATTGACTGCAAGTGTTGACTATACCTTATGGGAAAAAAATAGGGCTGTAGTTACATTTTTCTACAAGTACCAATCTTTTATATGTAGGTGTATGTATAAAACTGAAGTGTCTTGTTGTCAGTATATTTAAAGGTTTGAAAAAAAAAAGTATATAAAACTGAAAGTTTCAGTTAGTTTACATATCATACCCTATGAAAATATATATAGAAGACACAACTCAGTTATGGCAAACTTAGGATTGGCTAGCTTTATGGTGCCCAGTGAACAGAATCAACATGGTCAGTCAGTACATATAATTATAGTAAGACAAATGTTTGTTGTCTCATTACTGGTGTCGTTTTCCTTGTTGCTTGATTTTATGTGTGATGTACTATGTATATTGTATCTGCTATGTTTTCAACTGTTGTTGGTGTAAAAGGTGCCAAAATAAATTGTGGTGAAAATTGAAGTATGAATTGTTTCTCAGTGTACACATGCAATTTGATCTGACAAGCCAAGCATTTGGAAATCTGAACTTTTCATTTGCAGTTACACACACACACACACACACAGGATCTCCGCTAGAAAATGGGATAGCCCACATCTTTTGGTCTGTTTATAAAGCTGTTTGTTATATTTTGTGTGACATAACTTACATTTCTTAGGAATGTGCTATAAATCAAGTTTGATTGCAAAATGTATAAAAGAAGAAAACATACACAATCCACTCTTCATTCAAACCACACTAACTTTCAACAGTTAGTCACATACATACCATATGATAGCACATCAGATTGACCAAAGACAGTGAATACATTTCAACATATCAGATTTTATTGAATATTATATTATTTGTATACACATGAATCATCAGCAACATAACCTCTGTGTCAGAAGTCATATGGGCCAAACAGTAGATAAGGTAACCAATACATTTTGAATCACTATGGCATCAATGGCAAATTGCCATGCTAGCAATATCACATTGAAATCACAAGTCCTACATATAGCTGTGAGATCTGAGACAGAAGAGCTGGCATCTTCTTCACTCTCCTAGTGATAAAACATTTCATCTGCTAGTTTTGAAACAGAAAATTTCAAACACAAAATCTGTCTACAAATATTAAGTTTCATTTATAAGTAAAAAAAGTGCACACTCAAGCCCTAACATCCAAGCTACAATATTCATTGTTCTTTTTTTTTTTTTTTTTTTAGTTTATTCCTGAAAACCTGACTGAATTATTATCATATTTATGACTTGGCTTCGCCCCTAATTAACCTGTCCTAATTACATGAAATTGACATAGATAGGACAATTTATTTTCAGGGCGACATTATATTGTGTTATCTTTCTTGTACATGAGAACAGATCTTTTTTCCATATCAAATCCACACCCTCATCTTCTATCCTACAAAGCCTCAGCTTGCAGTAACACAATGTTATGGCAGGAATGTCAGTGCATTCATCCTTTGGGTTATAGTTTTATCTCTCTATATAGTAACAGCACTGGGGATGATTTGTCTTGGCTGTTACTGCATGGATTCCAACAGATCACAGACTTATGTTCATGGTCTCAAATACAAATGTTCTCACCATTATCCCTCACCCTTCAGTTATCAACTTCCCATCAACATTATACAGTGGAACTCTGATATTAAAAATTGGATGTTGCGAAATTTCGGTAATAAAGAAAAGAATATGCAGTCCTGCTTTATTTCTTTATTCTTTCTTGTAATAAAATCGCGGAATTTGCGACATGCCAATCCTCCCGATCTCGCTTATAAAGAAATAATTTTCCCAGAAGTGACAAGTAAAACCATGTGGTGGCATGCCGAAGATGGTTAAAATGAGCGTGTGACCAGCTTTTTGTTTGTTGATCCACTCCTAACAGTACCCGCTAGCTCTGATTACATACTAATGGTTAAAGGCGAGATAATGTTTGCATGATACTTATGCAACAGGCTAGGCCCAAGTAAAACAACGGGGGGCGCAGTGGCTCTGTGATTTGGCATCTGCTTCAGGGTGAAAACAATTCGCGTTGGCTGCGGGTTTGGCCGACTCACGGGTCCTCTCATCGGAGGATAGAAGGACACGAAGATCGAAAGACCTGCATTTTTTCATCGACTCAACGGTCCCCTGGCTTCCTCTGGGTCGGAAGCCCGACGTCTAGCCTTCTTGGATAAGGGCAAATATATTTCGGAGGTTGCATGTGTACGTTAGGCACGTTAAAGAACCCTTGGCAGTTCAAAATCGATGGACCAGTAAGCTGCATGCTGTTGTCCGGGCAAAATTTCCAAATTCCAAATTTCTACCCACAAAAAGTTCTCAGCAAAAACAGGCAACCTCTTAAAAAGAAAAGCCCAGATAATCCTAAATTCTTAGGACTGAAAGGCTTAAGAAAAAAAAAAGTAAAACAATCTGGGGACGATGTTTCTTTGTCCATGAGATGAAAGTAAAGTGGTTTTGACAGGGCATGCCGGATGGGGGAGACGAGGAGTACTCTTTACTGTGTTAAGGAATGTTCTGCGATATTGCAGACCTAACGTGCACTTAATGGTCTTGGAGTGGCCATCAATTAAACCGCATTTATTGCTTAACCTATGCATTGCTGCACATTACTCTAGCTTGCAGCACAGAGTAAAACATATCGTTCAGTAGCCTAACAGTTTCAATATTTCATTGTTAAAAATTGTTATTGTTATAGACATTTTTTCTGTCCAAAACGCATGCGCAGGCTCTATAAGGGGACGCTTATTAGGGGAAATAATTAACAGTTACGATGAATCAATGTTTAGTCAATGTATGGGTCGTTCCCACTGTTTTATGGTCTCTGTTGGATATTAAGAAATTCTGATATTAAGAAATATAAATCCTGGTCCCTTCGATTTCTTAATATCAGAGTTCCACTGTAGAACTAGCATAGACACATTGTATAAAATTCAGATGACACTTGTAAAAGTGTAAAATCAATGACATGAAGTTGGTATAAAAAAAAAAAATGTTAAAATGTAGAAATCATCAAAATCTGACCAATTTCACAGAGTTTGCCCAGGTATGTTGATTTATTCATTACTTAACTTCAGAAATCGTGTCCCCTTGACAATAACACAAGCTTATTATTCTTATTGTCTCCCTTGTTTCTATAAGCCCATCATGGAATACTGTCTACCTACAAAACATGGTACAAATTTTCTGTCAGTCCTCATAATCATCTAATTGGCAGGCAGTTGGACTAAAACGTATAACACAAGGATTATTTACATCCATATACCTCCAGCACATTTCTGTGTGTTCATTACTGACAAACAAAAATACAAAACATGCATGCAAATTATGCAGGTAATAATACATGTTAACAAGTTATATCCATAGCCTTGTATCTATACTCCTGTAATGAAACATGAGATTAACACACTCTTCTTCATCTGAGTTGGTACAGTTGTACTGAACCAATGCTAACATAACAATAGTTGCACATCATGACTTTCTGTTGTTGGAAACTGTTTTCACAAAAAAAAGGTCAGAAAATTTTGTCCCCCCTCCTCCTCCTCCTCAATTTTATCATGGTGGTCTGGCGCTGTCCGATTACGCAAGATACTTCTAAATAGTAAAAAAATCTACTAAATCTAGGCTTTTCATGCTACGAGAAATTTGCATTGTTTTGAGAGAAGTTTTGAAAGTTTTCAAAAGATCCTGGGATGGGACTATAAAATTATACAACTGATGGAAATTCCAATAACTGAAAAGATCCCACAGGCAGTGCTGCCATCATAATCACCGAGTGTAACTAGACTCGATCTATTTTCTCTGGAAATCTAGATCGCAAATAACGGCCCTCTTACATTAGTCTTTCTATGACCCTGATTATTTGTTGGTGTCAGTGTTCCGATGGGCTGTTTTTCCATCAACAACTCTCACGCGACCACTCGACTGCATGTTGTCGGGTGTGAGGAATTAAGCGCTCTCGATCTTCACACAGTTGCCGACCTGCAGTTCGACTCTCGCCCGAAGCATGTGCAAAATTCTACCGTAATTCCGTTTTCACTGTCATCGTGCGGGACTTGTATCCCAAATTGTTATAAAACCGCGATTGTCTTGTGAACTCAAAAAAGGTCGGCAGTTGTGTGACCAAAAGTAGAAAAGTCGGCGACAACCAAAAAAGTCAGAATTCCGACTAAAGTGACATCTCTGATGAAACACAACGAGTTACAATTCGCTTCTCCATTTACCTTATCAGATTCACCGAGATTGATATTACATCCACTAACTTGTCATCTGTAATATTTGGAAAATATTTGACATATTCATGTTACTTTCAACCATTGCATTGTCATTCCAAGAAGAACAGACGAGTCCTAGCTTGGAATGTACATTATTATACACTAAAGATACTGACCAAATAAATCACCAACTCATTACTCCCGGACATGTCCACCTACTAGCATCGTATCATCTCCTTCATAATGCAAGTACCAAGTTAGTTACAGAGCTTTTGATAAAACTCAGAAAAAATGTTTGCTACAAATGAAATTTGTGATATAGAAGCAATAAGTGCAAAAAAAAAAAAAATCCAATCTGAACCTATTTCACTTTGCAGACGGACTTAATTTTTGTTTGTGTCAAATATACATGCCTCACATGCATTAAAAAAAAATACTCTTTGGTATTTGTGTTACAACTGTGGTGATGTGACATATATATAGCATGGAAAATGATAATACACAATATTCCAATGAGAATATAATGTGCATGCCAAAACTGATTAAAAAAAAAAAAAAAGCAATACGGCTCGGAATGTTTGACATTGTATTCTCTTCAGTGCATCTCAGTTCAATCACACAGATCTATCTCTAATTAAGAGTAGAGAACTTATGCCTGTGCAGCTGATGTTTGTGCAAGACTATATAAACAAAATACATATGAAAGCAAAGTCTATCACTATGCTAAGATGAGAATCAATTAGCTAATCCAATCCAATCACTGTCAGGTCTGTGACTCTCTGAGTCTCAGCATAGAGTTCTCTCATTGTGTGATAAGTGCTACTATTCTACAGATATAAAATGAGTGGAGATGCAAATGGTATTTGATAATCAAATTCAACTTCTGGAAAAAGCTGACATTTGTTTAACATTCATCCCCTGTGTTTTGGTGTTTTATAGAACATAAGTCTAGATGTTCTTCTTTGTGTATGAAAGTACTTTCTACAGAACAAAGGAACTGGCAGCACCAGGCTAACCCTGTAAATATATATATATATCAGGGAGCATCATATTTAAAAAAAAAAGTCTATTTACACCAATATGCATTTTCACTCTTCTCTTCTTGTCATGGTTTCACAAGCAATACAGTTTACCTTACTGGGCCCATCTCGTGGTAGGATCAATGCAAGGACATTCTTGTATCCGCTTTCACCATCTAAATTTACCTCAGCACGACACTCCTGAGCTCACACAAAACAAACCCAAAGAAAACCCGAACATGGAATGATGACACCAAAAGATTGCCCGAGAAACGACTTTAGCAATAGGTAATTTTCTTAGCAGCACAAAACATTGAAATCTCCTATCAGTATCATACGTATTTCCTTGCAAATTTTTTTGTCTGTCTTATTTTTCTTAACAAAAGGAAAACAAAAAAAAAGAAGAAACAAAAGTGAAAGAGACTGTGATCTGAGGATTGACAAGAAATAGATGAGCTCTTTAGAAGCACCAAAACACAAAAAAATCTCTTATCCTACATATTTCCTTGCAAGCATCTTTCTGGTTAAATTCAGCTTACAAGAAAGTAAAATTCCAGTAGGGAATCCAAAGAAATTGACATTTTCAATCATAAGCGCAAAAGAAAAATGGAAACTGGAACTCTGAGAGATTTACATCATTACAGATACTGGCCTAAAACCAAGGCTGGTTTCCTTGCTAAAACTCTGAGCAACTCCAACACAGACTCGTGTTACTCAATAAGTCATACATGCTGGTTGGGAGATCTGGCTCATTTGTTGTTGTTGTTTTTTAAATCTATTGAAGTATACATAATCACATAATGCTAGACTGAACCAGATAGGATGTTGGGAGACTGAGCACATTTGCAAATTTCTTTATCAGTTGAAAGCCTTCAACAAAACATGTCGCAGACACAGTGTGTGGCAGAATGAATTGTTGGGCTGCTATGCACAGAGGTATGGCTATTCCAGAACAATGTCACATACATGGATTCAACCTGATTCAAAAACTTATTGAGATTCAAAACTGATTTAGAACTAAAAACTCTCCCCACAACGTCGAGCTGATCTTTGCATATCACACATTTTGAGAGTGATCTGCTAGATCTGAAATTCGTAACATAATCTTGTTAGCAAATGAAAAAGAGTATCACTGATGATCAAGACTGACCCAAAGAACCTTTAATGCTATCAGCTTTATCAACTTAAAGATCATACATGAACCAGTAACTGTAATAGGCTAGCATGCTGTTGAATTTTTCTTATGACTGATATAGCCAATGTGAATGGGGTGTCCACTGTACTGCCCAGTTCCATGGTTGTGAGTCAGATAAAAGTTGTTCAGATGACTGCTAAAGCAACCACAAATGAAAGCACAACATCCAGATTGGTCAACGACTAGAAGTAAGCATTACAGTACTCAGAGTACTAACAATACAGAAGTGCAGAACCAAAATGTTGAGTTCCTGTGTTTTTCTGTTGTCATCTAATATTCATTGGACATATGGCAAGAAAATTGGCCTTGGCATCATGTACAATCAATGGTGTTTTTATCAAATGTAACTTGTACGTTGATAGTGAATTGTGTTCTCACTGCTGTTGTGAACAAACACAACAATTCCACAAAATATGAGAGTTGATGTCATGTTACATGATGAGTTGCTGTGTTGTTGTTGGCCTTCTTCTCTCTGAAAGACAATGGATTGTTGCCCCTTAGTGAGTCCACAAAGGCTGCAGAGCCATCAGTTCAATATCATTTGAGCACATACCTGGCTACAGCTGTGACATGTTTATTCAAAGGTCTTTTGTACCAAACATGGGGTTGATCTTGCTATTTGATTTTTATGTTCCTTCTTCTCCTCTCATAAATTCAAACATTTAGATCATCAACATGAACGTGTGTTAGGAAAATTGTTAATGAGAGGTACGTTACATGGCAAACTACATGTTTACATGTATCCTTTTTTTGACAGATTTTTCTTTTACACTCTTTAATCACCCATATTATGGATATCTTTTGATATAACTTTCCAACTTGGTAAACATCCTGTATTGTGTTAGACACAATATAGCCATATAGTATTGATGTGCCATTAAATCTGAACCCAGACCAAACCAGGATACATGTTCTGACAATAATCCTCTGGCAGCTGCAGTCTGTACCTCAGCTGATGCATTTTTTCTTGTCATATCAGCATACATCTATAACATACTGAAGGACAAGCTTTCTTGTAGAACTGTTACCAATAGCAAACTCCTCATACAAACTATCAATGGGGTTAGGTGGGTGCATCCTCCATTCTTCACATGATTAAATCAGTGCAAACCCCTTGGGGATAGAGGAGCAAACAGTTTCAAAAGCCCTACTTGTGCCAGGCCATCCTTGTAGGAAATGCTATCCTGCTAGGCCAGGCTATGCTCAGGATCTTTTGATGGTTCTTTATATGGTGGGTATGGAGTCTGCCCTCTTGATGGGTATACAAGCTTTAGACCTCCATGTCTAAAAGCTAAAAGCTAAGTGCTGAGCATGCATGGCCCTCTCAATCATTACATTAGTAGTGCTGGCAGTACTTGGTAGGATTTGGTATTGTGTAAACCTAACCTCTAGCAATGTAAATAGTGATCTCCTCATTTGAAAAATGCTTTCAGAAGGTACAATGCAACAGGTTATAGTGCACAGAAATGATCATATGCATTTTTCTATGTCATGTAACTAGATGACATGAAATCGTTGTCAAATTTTTCATGCATAGAGTTATTGGTGTGACTGGAACAGTGAAATGAGCATACTTTCCCATGGTGAAAAAATCACTTAGCTACAACTCTTTCTGTGTTCATATATTCACATTCAAAATTAACTCTGAGACACCTGGGCCTGTAAAACCCAATTTTTTCAACAAAGTCCCTCATTGCCCTCCAACTTATTTCACACCTGGTTGTATGCTGTATAAAGTTTCTACTAGTGTAAAAAAAAAAAAACGGACAATATATTAATATATACATGGAAGCAGATGTGGTATATACAATATATATATGTATAAATAATTATTCGTGACTACTTATGTACATTGCTACCAGGATATCACAGATAATGGATATTCTATCTTCTAGCATAACACAACAAATGAAACATTAGCATATAACGTAGGCAGCACCTCTATCTGTATCTACTCCATATCAGATATCAGCAGAGTATCTGTCACATAGAGACAACATTGGATGAAAATTGTACATCTTGCTTGTATAAATATGTGTAGCAAAGATCAATAACCAATAGATCATAGCATGAGAGATCCCATCAAGTAAAATATTAAATAAATCAATAAAAAATCTATTTTTTCGGCAGTTCCACTATGCTATGGCAAAAGATGAAATGCCATCGCACATTTTCTCAGGAGAGAGAGAGAAAAGAGTTCAAAACAGGAAAATAATTTATGTATGTAATGTACCTTTGTCGCTCCCTAACATGGGAGTTACAGAGGCAAGATATGTATCATGAGAAACCATTGTAAACTTATTCATTTCTAAATCTGACACAATTTAATTTTTTTCCCCCCATTTTCCAGAACACAGCAAAAGCTGGCAAGACCGCGCACATAATCCATAATTTTCCTAGAAAATCCACTACATACCTCGTTAGAAGACGACATCTGTATATGATCAACAGTATAAACGTCTGCATAAACCTGCATTATACAACCTCTTTGATTAGATGTTGTGTGTGTGTTTTTGTTTGTTTGTTTGTCCTTTTTTGTTATTTAAATTCATTGTTCTCATATAAATTAATAACATGCACTAAATTCTGTATCAGCAAAATAAATTTGCTAGACTGTTTCTATGTCTTCGACAGTAAACAGCTACATCGTGTTTTAGATTTTCTGGAAACAAACATTTTTTTTTTCTGTTTTGGGAAGCCATTTTTTTCACTAACAAATTGAACCATTTCTTTCACTTTACAGTTTTTTTATTCATGATGTATATTTTAAGCAAAGAGCGCAAACGCAGTTTTTTTCTTCTTTAAACTGCTTGTTCAACACCCTTTATGTCTGGCAGTGAGAAATAAGTGACAGGGATGGTCATAACTATTCCCCATTTAATGTGTGGCAGCAAAGTACTTCCCACTGGTGCAAAACTAAATATCATCAAAGATTTATGATAATGGCAAAAATCAGACTTAGGCCAAAACAAACCAACATCTCACGGTAGTTCTAGGCATGAGAGCTATCTGACAAAGTTATCACATAAGAACTGCACCAGTACAGTTTATGTATTAATTCAAAAGAATTATAACAGTATACAACTCATCTGATCTTGTGACAGGCTGTAATTTGGACAGGGCCTGAAGTGATGCTGTACTTGTTCATTGTCATGTAGAACCCAGAGACGTTTTGTCAATCAGTGTGCCAGATCTGAGGCCCACATAATGATAAACAACTGAGCTTTTAAGACAGGCTATATAGACACAATTTAGGAATATATCCTGATCGCAGTCATTCTCACCAACTCTACATGCATTAGGAAGTATAAAACGCATCTCATAATTTAGATGTAATACGCCTGAGATCGTCAAATGACTTATGTTGTCAACAATTCTTTCTCAATGACTCCGGGTGGCTGGAAATACTTATGCCATTATCTTAGAGCCGTGACTGTTTGAAAGATAGATTGTCCACCTAGTGCTGGGTAAGAGTAAGCAGTCTGGCTGATCTGCTTTTCTGAAAAGGTCTACTAATTTATTACTTGAAGGATATAGTAAAATCTTTCTTCTCTAAAATCTCGCTGCTCTAACATTTGAACAGCATATAAAAAGGGTTTGATATTGGCTAACTGACAAATATGACTCATTTTAGCACTGGGTAAACATTAGAATAAATGCATCAGGGATGTGGAACTATCTGTATGATAAAATAACAAATAATTTTCCTTCAATCCTTTCTATGCCAATTACTGTCAACTGAGATAACCACTCCAGAAGATTGAAAGGCTTATCTAGAACATAATGCATTTACCTTCAGTAAGATGTGGAATTAAAATATCTCTAAAGCAGACTCAGATCAGAAACTGGCAGAAATGGAGAGAGTTGTCAAGACAAACATTTCTCATTAGTGCCTCATCAACCTTTAGATTATTTCAGTGAAAGTAACCTGTATAAGATTTTTTAAAATCCAAAGCTTGCACAGATCTAGGTGATAATAAAAAAAGTCTGCTTTCTTATCCATGTAGTTTGACATCCCTAATGTACAGAGATATTTGCAGTGAGAAGGTTGGGGGATTATTCACGCTTTTGTATGGTCTGTCATTATTTGCCGAGGGCAGAAAAAACAGACCAAATCTACTCCAGTCTTGTGTGCCATTTGTTTCAACTTCGGCTGTGCATATATCGAGTGACTGGATGGAATGAATTTCATGTCAAATATTTCACTGGTGTTGGTGTCAATAGACAAAGAAGTGAGTGGATTTGAGATGCAGCACAATGAAGTCACTTATTCAGGCCTTAATCTATTTTTAAGCATACGGATTTACTGCTATCAGTGTAAAGTTCCTTTATTTCCCTTTCTATTGATGAAAAAAATGTTTGTTTTTACCTTGAGCAGAGGTCGAGGTACTGGCAATAAAAGATGATGGGGTGACCCGCTGCTGCAGCTGAATTTAGTGAAAAAATGCCCATCACTTTTGTTAATCCTTATTTAGGTCATGTTACCCAATTACAATTTTTTGACTTTTACTCAATATATTTCAGCAAATTTAACTTGGATGAAATTTCGAATGGACATCGAAGGGTTTTGTGAAAAACAAAAGTACATTAAAAATAAACTCACTGTTACTAAAACCTTAATTTCTCTGACTGCCTCATTTTGACTAGCGTTTTTCATCTCATTGTATAATTGCGTCTCATTTTATCTTGGCCAAAAAAATATCTGGCCACAATTGTCCACTGCCAAGATATGTTAACTTCTGTGACCGCAGGGCCAGTGTAAAATCTGATTTTCTCAGACAAATTCTCTTTGACATCTTATTCACTTCGTCCCATCATAACACATCCATGTATGAATAGTTCCTTTTTTTGTTGTATTTTCTTTTGAGTGTTGCTTGTCTATTAAATCTGTACGATATATGTTACATCTGTTGGTTAATGAGAATGAATAAAATAATCACTGGTGTGACCTGTCAGTAGATTTGACTTTGTGGTGACTGTCGCCTTGAAGCTCTGAGCCCTAACAATAATCCAGAGCTGCTAGGATTTGATTTTAGCGCCCTCTATGGCCCGGATGTAGTTGGCTTGATGAACTTTATGTGCAGACAACACTTCTATGGCCTCCTCCAGTGTAAACCAGCGCCGTCGTCGTTCTGAAAAATGGATGTTATTAGGTAAACAAAAATCCCACTGTCCTATTTCATCTGCTCTTTCATCATCATTTTTTCCCCTTCTTTTCTTGTCAGAGAGATCTATTTATAATAATAATTAATATAACAAAAGAACATTTTATATAAGGAAATTAGAATATTGTTACATTGACCAGCAATAATACGTATTTTGCACTCTCCCTTAAAAATCTGTTGCAAATAAATTGTACAACTGGGATTGAGCTTCTTTTTCACGGGGCATCAGCTTGATCAATGTCATTTTAGGGCTGGCTTTAATGTATTTCCTGGGCTTTTGAGGATTTTAATATCTATTGTTAATGACACATGATATTCACCTATTAGTGACCCATCATGCACAAATACCAGCCTCTCCCTCCTTCCCCCCATGCTCTCCCCTCCCTCTGACATGGACTCAGAGGGAGAGATGATTAAAATAACAGCCACATGTACTGGTACTGGATTTTTATTTAATGGTGCATTGTCACAAATGCTGGGCCAAATGTGGTATTAATGACATTGAGGAGCTAATAAAGGTACTGTAAAAATGATTAAAATTTCTAATTTTGTCAGTCCTGACATTTTGGGGCACAATTTAGATAAAATAATTTGGTTAATATTCCATGACAGAGATCTATTTCTAATTCTGTGGTCATGAAGTATTTGGTCATGCACTGGTAGGATATCTGCCTGTGAACTTATATGCCTATAATATATGTATGTACTGTCCTCACCTAGACTCTGAGCCTCCCTCCAATGGTCTTGCTGGTGTTCCACATAGAAGGCATAGACCCAAGTCCTGGTGTTCTTCTCTGGGTTCTGGAATGTTCCACAGACACAGGGGAAATCAGGGAATGTAAGGCAAAGGTATCACTTTCACCAGGCAACTCCCCATGGAAGAAGGAAAATGAGGTGGAAGGGGGGATGTAGAGAGTGATACAGAAAGGGGTAGCCTCACGGAAAATGCATAGAAAAAAGATGAAAGTGACGACAAAATGGACTAAAAAGATGGACAAGAGAAAGAGAACAAAGAAAGGATGAAGGACGATGTGTGGGAAGGAGAAAGAGAATTCAAATGAGAGAAAGGGGAAGGACAAAAATACTAAGAGAGACTGAGGCAGGGCACGAGATAAAGGGTGAGGGAACGGGAATAGAATGGAGAAGGGAGAAGATATAGAAAGACAGAAAGAGAAGCGGCTACTGGAGAGAGGCAGGGATAGGGCACTAGGCACAGACGAAAAAAGCGAAGGACAGAAAGAGAAAGACCCACTGAAGCATTGCATGCTATTTGGAACTGTCAGATGAACACATACATATTCAGGCTGACAATGAAAACGTGTTCTGCGTAATATATAGATCTAAATGAACTCTATGCAGCCGAACTAAATTTGAAAAAAAACCCACAAAACAACTAATGGTGACTGGCAGCCTGGGTAAATATTACGATTGGTGATGTATTGGTCCATATCTGTGGCTACCATTCAAGAGTAAAACCCAGACTGTAAACTATTTCGATAATGCAGGGCCATTAGAGTGATTGCTCTTGCTCAAACAGTGCCT
Organism: Peronia peronii; assembly: GCA_039654565.1. Taxonomy (NCBI): domain Eukaryota; kingdom Metazoa; phylum Mollusca; class Gastropoda; order Systellommatophora; family Onchidiidae; genus Peronia; species Peronia peronii. Next base: position 7,628 of record JBCEWB010351223.1, on the reverse strand, counting down.
CGGGAGTTTTCCTGAGCAATCGAGTTTTTAACAACTAAACCGCACGAGTGAGCAGAGTCCAGTCTTGTGTGCACTCCTCGTCACTGTTCGTCGAATGAGGTAATTCGAGATCCGTCAACGATCGAGGAAATACAGCTCACACATGGGTTTATTTACATGGTGTAAGCATGTCTGACTGCTTATCATTCGTCAAGACCTGAGCATGTACACAGCCAGTGAGGGAAAATCCCTCGGTCATGTGACCGATCTCGAAATACCTCATTTCCTCAGTTTTGTGTCATTTTCAGTCTCGAATCAGTCTCTAATCAGTCACCATTTTACCTCCCCGTCTCTCCGCTCCCCCCCCTTTTTTTTTAAAGTCCCTCCCGTGGTCCCTTTTTCTCCTTTTCCTCCTCACCACCTCCAACCTACTGTCTCTCCTCCCATCTCTCTCCCTCTCTCACTCCTGTTTTCCTTTGGTTATTCATCTGTTCAAAACAAGTTCCCCATCTCAGTCCCACCCTTTTTTCTCTGTATTGCCTCCACCTTCATTTCTCTTCCCCTCTTGTCTTTCATGACTTCTCTCTACCGCTTCTCCATTTCCTCCCTTGGGTCTCTCCTTCTATCATGCTAATGTACAATGTACACATACAGGTGTAAAAGAGGCGAAAAGAATGGGGGCGTAGGCCGTTATGGCTCAGTGCAGTACCGAACCAGTAAGAAATCGTCTTTTTTTTTTTTTTCAAATCATTTACCTGTATAACTTTCCACAATAGGCTACTTGAAGACAATGCAAGACTTCATCCTGTACAAATTGATTTTGTTCATCATGTTCGTGTTAAATGTTAAACATAGAAACCACATAACTAAATCTCAAGGGAGTCGCCGTGGCTATGTGGTTTGGCATCTGCTTCATGGTGAAAACAACTCACGTCGGGGACGTTGTGGCCGGGATCGATTCGCGGGTCCTCCTATTGGGGAATGGAAGGACACGAAGATTGAAAAAATTCGGTGACTCAACGGTCCCCTGGCTTCCTCTGGGTAGGGAAGCCCCACGTCTGGCCTTCTCGGATAAGGACGAATATATTTCGGAGGTCCCGTTACGCACGCTAAAGAACCATTGGCAATTCAAAATCGATGAAGAGTAGGCGAAGTGCCGCTGTCCGGGCAAAATTTCCAAATTCCAAATTTCTACTCACAAAAATTCTCAGCAAAAACAGACAGCCACTCAGAGCAGACATAATCCTACTGTCTTAGGATTGAAACGTTTAAGAAATAACAAAATAAATAAATAAATAAACTCAATATCCTGGAAACAAAAGTTTTCGAGTCAATAATGTTTTCTCGATGTTATTTTGCCCAGACAGTGACCTCTCGCCAACTCTATTTCTACCTTCCAAAGATTCTTTAAAGTGCGTAATGTTCACTCTAACACTGGACCTCCGAAATGTCTTCGTCATCATCCCGGAAGGCTAGACGCCGGGCTTCCCCATCCAAGAAGCCAGGATATCGCTGAGAAACTGAAAAAAAAAAAAAAAAAGGTCAAATCTTTCCCATTCCCTGGCAGGATTCGAATTCGCAATTTTTTGCTGGGAAAGCAGATGCCTGACCCATCCGGTTGTGACGACCATATTGTAAGAAGTTTTTTTTACGTGGGCCGCCTTTTAGTCCTAAGAAAGTAGGACTATCTCGGCTTTAGGTGCGTGCCCCCTATTGGTCAGAAGAGTTTTTATAGGTACATATTTTGAATTTGGAAATTTTGCCTGACAGTGGCGTCTCCTCCTATTCTTTATCCCATTAACCGGACCCCCAAAATTTACTCCCCCTTATCCGAGAAGACTAAACATCAGGCTTCCCTCCTCAAGAAGTCAGAGTGTCGTTGAATTAATGAAAAAAAAAAAAGCTGATTCTACATCTTCTCACCTCCCGATAGGATTCGAATCCGCGACGTTTTCGCCGAGAAGACGGCTAACCACTCGGCCGCGGCGACCCTATGGGGGGGGGGGGGGAATCAATTAATGTGGCTATATGTTAAACCAGTTCTCGAATAGTTGGGGCGGTTAAAAGGGCCAAGTTCCGAGTCCCCGAGACCTCGCCCAGATCACTGTCATCCGCCCATGCCCACCCACACACATACTCAAAGTTGTCTTTCAACTTCTGCAATCTCCGACGAGGACAATTTATAGACAATCGCCCAAACAAGACGATGGGGGTGCGCGACAACAAATCCTGTACGTTTATGAATGTTTGTCCTGGGTGAAATGAAAGCCCTTTCACCGCAGCAGTTCTCGGCCTTTCTCGGCCTATCTACCCTTGACAGCTTTTCGAACCAAAGGATGTCGACACTTTGTGCTGGTGAAATATTGACTGACTGAAGACTTTTCGCCACCGAGGGCTGTGAGGACAACGAAAATGACGATCATTCTTCTCCAACGAGTCATTTTTCAGCTAAGTTACCTCCCATTGTCACGTCCAAGCACTGCAAAGAATTTTAAAAAAATGAAAACTCAGATTTTCCCACATTATTTGAAACATGGGAAGCAAAAAATTTGTGGGAAAAAAAACTGCAATGAGGGGGAAGAAAAAAAATCATACGGCAAATTTTTCAGAATTTTCGGTTACTCGTGTTCCAAGAAACAAGGGATTTGTTTTGTTCCTCTTGTACTTGGCAAAGGGAAGAAACTCGGTTGACTGTCGAAATGGCTCACTGCTCCCATCGTCTTCAAGCATTGGGCGAGAGGCTGCTTTGTCCGCTCTTTGATGTTACTCGTCTTCTCCCACCTGGTACTTAAGTTTTCTGAACTTGACAATGGAAAGCAGGTCGTGGTATGGTGCAGCGGCTGCCCTGGAAATCCAATGCGGATCTCTCTTCATGTGGGAAATACAGCAAACTTTTTATAGCTCTAAATGTGTTGCTAGAAACTGCAAGAGAGCTAACGATTCTATGAACATAATGAACGTATTCGTGCTCAAGCTATGGCGACTTAGATCCGTACACACGAGTACGATATCACAGGTTTATACGTTACTAAGAACTAAAGGTACAAAAATAATAATACACAAGCAAAAAAATGCAAAGATTATTGCAACCAAGTTTTTCTTTTCGACCTATCAAATTACGTTCAACTTGATTCGGGATATAGGACTGACGCTGTAGATTCCACACTTCAAAACGGAAATGTTCCACATCAGGCCTGGCGGTTTCAGGAGGGCTATGACTATAGTGGGATTTAAAGTTAGGATTACATCTGAGGCTACGGTTGGCCTAAAAGTTAGGATAAGATACAGGATTTATTCAAATGCCCTGGAACATCTAGCTACCATACTAAGATCACTTGATAAAAATAAGATTATTGCGACTATTAGAAAAGACCCCACGGCCTTCGTCGAAGATTTTTTTAATGCAGGTCAAGACCGATACTGTCCTGCGACTCAGCGTGTATGGCAAGCACCTCAGAGTTTTTATTTTGGATGATTAAACTGAATGTTATTCAAAGAAAACGCGTTTATTGTTTGAATGCACCATTCTATCGATCATCGAACGTACAATTCGGATCAAAAACTCCCGCGAGTTCACTGTTGAAGTATTACTGCTTTTTTTTTAAGTAACGTCAAACATAATGAGCTTATTTCGTTTTTTTTTGTTTTTTTTTTTTTAAGCAGAAACACAGATCTTTATGCAACAATGTTATCTATACAATGTAGTATCTGTATAATAAATCTGCAACAAAACCCACAATAGGCTTATGGACTCGGAAACTACTGAATGTATTCATAAGAAATTTGGCACACAACATTGTTGCATATGGATCTGTGTTTGTATGTACATAAACCCGAAAAAAGCTTTTTATCTTTGACGTTATTTTAAAAATGCGATAATAATTGAACAATAAAATCGCGAGGGTGCTTGATCCCAACTGTACGTTCGACAGCATGACGCGTCTTCTTTGAAAAACATTCAGTTTAATCAACCAAAATATCAACATCGAGGTGCGCACGCTTGTCATACACTATAAGCCGCAGGGCTATATTCAAGAAATTTTCCACGGAGGCCGTGGGTTCTCTTCTAGTAGTATAGATTTTGCTACCTGATAGTAATAGCATCGTCCAAATAAGAACAGCAAAGAAAGGCGTGTGGGTCTTTTACCAAATCGTTCTCTTCATATTTCATGGGTTAATGGGTAATTTGCAAAAAACATCATATTTTTAAAAAAATAATCGTCATGTTCAAATAAAACAAAACTCTAGCAGACAACCTCGTTAGATTGGCTAATGTTCTAGCCTGAGATCAAAGACACCCCAATTTGGGAACCTCTGTAGCTGTACCGTCTAACAATATAGGCATTTCATGGGTACTCAGTGTTGACAAATTGCTACATAGTTAATATTATATAGATAGCGAGAGAGTCAGGCAGGCAGATGTATAGTTAGATGAATAGAAGACAGACAGGCACGCGGGTAGATATACAAATATAGAGAATGGCTGTTGTCAGACAGACTGACAGACAGATAGATAAATAGATAGATACATAGACAAACAGACAGACAGACAGATAGATAGATAGACGGACGGATGGATGGAAGGATGGATAGACAGATAGATACAGTCAGACGGACAGACAGGCAGACAGACAGATAGATGGATGGACGGACGGACAGATAGATAGATAGACTGGGAGGCAGACAGACAGAGACAGAGACAGGCAGACAGCCAGGCAAAAAAGACAGTATAATTAAAGGAAGTATCCATCCAGTCTCTCTCCTACCATCAGCCAAACAGAGAGTACACATTGCCTGCTAAAAGCTAATAATTGAGTTGAAAGAATTTCTATCTCTCTCTTCCCACCTCTAGCACTCAACAAATTTGAGTGTGCTAATAATTAACGTTTGCAAAATTCAGCCTCAGCAGCTAACATAACAGGTAGGCTTGTGCTAATAATTAGCGTTTGCAAAATCCAGACTCAGCAGCCAACATTACAGGTAGACGTGTGCTAAGAATTAGTGTTTACAAAATCCAGACTCAGCAGCTAACATTACGGGTAGATTTGTGCTAAGAATTAGTGTTTGCAAAATCCAGACTCAGCAGCTAACATTACAGGTAGACTTGTGCTAAGAATAAGCAATTGCAAAATCCAAACTCGGCAGTTAACATTACAGGTAGCTAGACTGATTTATCCACCAGTGGTAAACGAAGAGAAGGAAATGCGTCTATTGATAAGTGGACTTTGTTCTTGTAATGTTTACAAGTCTAACCTTGTGCTGCCTGTCTCTTAATTGCCCCACAAACGCGTTCAAAGTCTACTTTCATCGATACCAAAACATAGGGGATGTAACAAAAAAAAAAAAATCGAGTTTTCTCAATACTTGTACTTGAATTTGGTAATCTGTAATACTGTGCACGTTTCCATTCCTCAAAGTCAAACAGACCTCCCCGATTGAGAACTTGTGCTGCTTTACCGCCTGGCAACATAGTCACGTAATGCATGGGCGTTCAGTGTCGTTAAAATGCAGACAGATAGACAAACAGACAGAAACACAGACAGATAGATAGACAGACACGCAGGCAGACAGACAGACGTAGACAGATAGATAGACAGACAGACAGACAGATAGATAGATAGATAGATAGATAGATAGATAGATAGATAGATAGATAGATAGATAGATAAAAGACAGTATGGCTAAAGGATACCATCAAATCTCTTTTCTGTCCTCAGACAAATGGAACACAAATCGCCAGATAATAGCTACTCAAGAGAACTTTCCATTCTGTCTTTCGACCTTCCTCCTCCTCCCCTCCCCCCCCCCCCTTCTTTTTCTACTCGGCAAACTTCTCCAAGTTGGTAGCATGTGCAAAAACATAGAATCAGCAAATATGCATAGCGAGTAGACAACATTTATCCTCCTGAGGTAAAGAAGACCCCAGTTTGGGATCCCTTGGCACTCTACTGCCTGACAACAAAATCACGTTATGTGAAGGCGTTCAGTGTTGACAACGTGTACCAGAGACCTGTTCTGGGAGGTCAGGTGTGACTGTGCTCAGCTCGTACCCAACCTAGCCTAACCGTACCTAACCTCCCCTTCCCCGTCTCCCCCGTGTCTGATGACAGAAGTAGGTCATGGCGCACTTCTCTGATGAACAAACTTGATCGGTCCACGAACAGTCAACAGCAAACGTAACACCATGCTCCGTTATTATGTATTCGCATCATTTTATATCACGTTTCTGTTATTATACCACATCCCACTGAATTGCTAGCATTATGTATAACAATTGATATCGCTGTGTCCCTGTGACCAAATTAGACATGAACAGAAAGAAACCGAAAATTCATAAAGAAAATAAGCGGCAACGCATAGTTTCACATGTGCCACTCACAAAATGCTGAACTCCGAAAGAGTCAACGGATACAACTTCTTGAGCATATAAGTTTCTCTCATGAAATTTGTGACTGTGACTGAGGATCGAGATATTTCGTCCATTGTTATATCTCCACTTTCAACACTTTAAAGATATTATAAAATTTCTGTTCTTTCTATATTGAATCATGCAAGTTCACAATTTGACAAAAGATAAAAACAAGATAAACTAAAAAATCACATGTGAGGGTGAGAGTAGGCGAGAGAGAGAGAGAGAGAGAGAGAGAGAGAGAGAGAGAGAGAGAGAGAGAAAGAGAGAGGATATCCATCCCAAAAGTGTTGGATGTGATGATGTGAAAAACAGACAAAGGGTCACGACTTTCTGTCACACTCTCATCTATTCTATGCCTGTTTCAGAACTGACAACGAGGCATAGCTGATTCACTGCAACAAGTCGCTCTGAGTTCCAACACGTCAAGAAGATGAGAGGAAAAAGAGTGGGACAGAAGACAGGAGTAAGAAGAGAGAGAAGAGATGTCATCCCTGGAAAGTCGAGGACGGCATTCCATGGGAGACATCCCACCGATAGCGGGCTTTCACCGCCTGCAGATGGGAGCAAAAAACCTACTTTTATGCTCCGGGCTCCCGTAGGGGTGGACGGATGTCATAAACTGCTACGGACGGAATCAGTTAAAATAACACAAGCCGAGTACTTTATTACTATTGTGTATGTGACTTGGAGAGAAATCCACAGGCAGTGTAAACGATGCAAGCCTTCAGCAACAACGACCTCTTGATATCTCTAGAGATGTGTTTGTTTTGTTTATGCTGTGGTTCAGCGGGGCATCAGCACGACTGCAGTTATGTTGCACTTTGCATGTTGAACACGTCTACGACTTACAAAAGCATATCAAAGAGTGTGTATAAATCGGATAATCAGATTGTAATGGGACTCTATCAAAAGATGAATATAAGTGGACATGTAGCTTGCAGTACGGCCTGTCGCATGTCCCCAAAGTCGCATGTCCACGATGGTAATTTTAAATTTTGGTGTAAAGGCCAACCCGGGATAAAAAGCTCAGGATGGCCTGTGGCTTTGTTTTGCAAAAAGATCCCTCAGCGACTTGAGAAATGGGCTTCTCGAGCGTCTCAGGAGTCTGCGCAATCTAGTTAGGGGACGCAGTGGCTCTGTGGTTTGGCATCTGCTCACGAGGGTCCTGCATCGGGGGATGGAAGGACACGAAGATCGAAAACCTGCATTTTTTCAGTGACTCAACGGTCCCCTGGCT
>JBCEWB010351003.1:0-14718 GCA_039654565.1 Peronia peronii | reverse complement strand
ATTTGTCTGCATTGCACTTTCTATTGTCATTATTTGTCTGCATTGCACTTTCTATTGTCATTATTTGTCTGCATTGCACTTTCTATTGTCATTATTTGTCTGCATTGCGCTTCCTACTGTCATTATTTGTCTGCATTGCATTTTCTGTTGTCATTATTAAATTGTCTGCATTGCACTTCCTATTGTCATTTTTGTCTGCCTTGCACTTCCTATTGTCATTATTTGTCTGCATTGCACTTCCTATTGTCATTATTAAATTGTCTGCATTGCACTTTCTATTGTCATTATTCGTCTGCATTGCACTTTTTATTGTCACTATTCGTTTACATTGCACTTCCTATTGTCAATATTTGTCTGCATTGCACTTCCTATTGTCATTATTTGTCTGCATTGCACTTCATATTGTCATTATTAAACTGTCTGTATTGCACTTTCTATTGTCACTATTTGTTTACATTGCACTTCTTATTGTCAATATTTGTCTGCATTGCACTTCCTATTGTCATTATTAAATTGTCTGCACTGCACTTTCAATCGTCATTATCTCCCTCTCCCTCTCCTCTCACTTTCTGTCTTATTGTTTTGTGCTGGGATCGAACTGTGCCTACCACAGTTGAAAATGTTTATGAAAAGCTTAATCAAATGATACATTACGTTACGTTCTATAATACGTCTTTCAACCTCCTAGTGGAGGTTATCTCGACGGGGTTTTGTTTAAAACAAACAACAAACAAACAAAAAGCAAATCATATTTTTCCTTAAAAAAAAAAAATTAAAAAATTAAAAAAAAAAAAAAAAAAAAACTTTTTTTGGTCACTCGTGGGTCCCTTGCTATTGTTATTTTGGTATGTCATATCCCTAGTGTCCGTATTTCCTACTCTATTTTTCCCTACTCTATCTACACAGGAATGAGCCCTTCGGCCTTTATTTTGTATTTCCCTTGCATGCCTGCTTTTACAACATTAATTTTTAACGATATTTATTTAGACAGAGGTACGATACTTATTTGGACGATATTTATTTTGTATACATTATGTACATATTGGGGAATCCCTAATCAAATGATGTGTAGAGATTAACACTGTACAGCCAACATAGGTTAAGCACAACTTTTTCTCTAGCCACAACTGCCAAGGGGTGTCTCTCAGCACAAAGCCAGGCTTAGACCAAATGATAGACTGCGCTGTCTCTGTTCCTCAACAACCATGATACTGTATGAGTAGTTCATCACAGAAGCAAGAAAACCATAATTTAAAACTCTCCTGCAGCTGTACCACATTTACACATCAGAAAATGATGGCAGAGAATCGATCTCATTCCTAGAGGGCAAAGCCAGTGTTGATGTCTATCCAAGCAGAAAGTCTGCTCAAACAAACGAGCATCAGTTCATGCAAACTGAGGTAATCAGTCATTTAAGTAAACAATTCAATTACTCACTTCAAAGACATCTTTTGACAGAACAAGACTTTGCTCAAGGAAAATGTATTTTAATTAATAAATGAACTTTCAGGCCAAACTACCAGAAAAAATCCAAGCTCTATGGAAACAATATGTCTCGCAGCCAGTCAAAATGTGACGTATGTCGATTTTTCACCATATGCGGTTTTTGGTGTCATGTGAAAGTTTATTTCATACCCTTTGAGATGGTGAAGAAAGTTCTGAGCTCGCTATATACTAGCCAGAGATGTTGCAGTTTAAAGAGACAAGGAGGGACCCCCAGCAATGACCGAAATTCAGAGAAAATTGAGATTAAATAAACGGTTGAACGCATAAATCAACATACCTACCTCACAAAACCCCGATTTTAATGAAGTAAGATTTATAAATCAACTTTAAGACCGATACTGCCTTGTTCTGAAATGAATGCACTTTCGATTTCTGCAATAAAAAGAATTTAATGTCTGACCCCCTCATCACATTCAAAGCCCGATTTCTCGGTTCTAGCCCAACGACTTACGTCTCATTTCAACTGGCTGTGAGACATATGTTTCTCATTATTGTCTATCTTCACAATATGAAAAATTGGACAATTTTTAAAATTAAAAAAAACAAAAAAAAAAACAAAACAAAACAAAACAAACAAAAAAAAAGAGCTAAAAATTCTCTTTCATTTTCAGAAATTCTTCCCAGTTCTGTAGTAAGATCATATGTATGTCTGCATTTATGAGCACCAAACTTTACATTGGAAATCAGCCTACCACTTTGAGCAGCGTGTCCTCTCTGGCCTCGTACTCCTCTAGTCTCTTTTTCTGTTCCTCCACTTGTTTCCGTAGATTTGCCAACTGTGGAACACCAAGCACAAATATAGACAGCATGAGAAATTGATAGATACAGGTTGAAGGAGGAGACAGATTGTCATACCACACAGATCTGACCATATGCTAGACTTAAATCCGACTGGATTAGTTATGTTCTCTATACGTCTCCTAGTGGAGGTTATCTCGATGGTTCTTTGTTGTTAAAAAAAAAAAAAATCCTGACTTGACTTTTGAAAAAAAAAATTTTTTAAATCACCAGCAGACTATCTATCCAGCTACTCCTTATTCTGTTATTTCTATTAAAGCTGTGTGTTTATTGTTGTTTATTTGTTTTCTATTCTACTTCAACATGGCCCCTATTACTATTTCCATTTGCCATATTGTTTTGACTTTTGTTGGTCCACGTTTTCATTCCTGCTGCTATTCCTATCCTATTATTCGTGGACCGTGTTAAAAAGTCCTCCCGAGGGTCTGCGGGTGTCGCTGCATTGTTTTGGTCATTCATGGGGCCCTTACTATTCTTGTTTTCCATCCAACAGGAGTATAGACGATACCCGTCCTATTTCAGTACCATATTCTGGCCTTTGTTTTAGCACTTAAACTATGTTAATGTTTTGCTGAGTATCTTGTGAAAAGATAAGAAATCACGAAAAATGCACCCTTCATGGTTATGAAACTTAGTAGTCAGGTTTTTATGCTCTATTATTCCTTATGCCCAAAAAATAACACGACAGGATCTCATACTGGCTAAGATCTGGTATACAACGTGTTTCAATATATCTTGCGTCCAGAGCAAATGAGTTGGAAGTCGCTCCGGGCGATCGCCAATTACAGTCGTCTGTAACTATTTTCCGACTGAGGTACCAAATTTTTCTTTTCAGGCTAGAAAAGGTTGCATTTTCCTTTTGTGGAAAACAAATAAAACTTTTTGGTATTTCAGTCTGAAAATAGTTAAAAACGGCCGTAACTTGAAATCTTTCTGATCGACTTCCGACTCATTTGCCCAGGTGCGAGACATATACCACTTTCTCCTCCAGATATGTAGTTGTTACTATGGTCCGAAAGACAGATTCACTCAACGATCATCTTTGCATTAATTCCTCAAAAACATTCTAGAAAGAGGTTGCAGAACTGCTATCTTTTCCTAGAGCTGTTGTCAAAGACAACAAATCTATTACTGATGATGTTAGGAGTGGGTCAGGTGGGTCAATATCTGGCAAAATTGTTCAACATTACCTGGGCTCCAGCGGCTCAAATTACAATGAGACAACTTGAAAATGTCTGGAGTCAGTAAGTAAGGTAACAGAATACGTCTAGAAAGAACACAAAAAAAAAATCCTGTCTCTTGTGACTCTGTCACTACTTACCTCAGTGAGGTATGTTTCGGGAATGGGTTGGTCACTCTGGGGGTCATACGGTCAAGGGGAATAAAAAAAACAAACATGCACGTGTTAGTGAAAGATTTTGAAAGTCACAACACACAGACATGCCCTCTCTTTGAACACCATCTTTATAGTAATGAAAATGTTCTGTTTAGAAACTTGACTTAAGGGGAGGGGCAGGTCCTGAAATCGAGATTTTGGCTGAAAATATCAAATTTCCGATTATTTTTTTTTTCTTCAAGCTAAACCATTTTATTTCACGATTTTACCGTTTATATGGTCAAAAACTAGCCTATTTCATGTGTAAACTGAGCTTTTCCTTCAAGAGGGGGTGTCTAAAATATCACTCAAATTCGCTTCTGACAGTCAATTTCAACTGAAGCTATGAGGTCTTTACATTAAGTTTAAAAGTATTTCTCAGGAGAAAAGGCCAGGCAAGAGAAGAAGACTGAAGAGAGAGGTCCAGTCTATCAAACTGGAATGTTCTGAGGTAAAAGGAATACATTATATCACAATGAACTGGCTGAAAAACTTTGTCAAAACTTTATACGTGATTATCTCGAAAGCTACTTTTTGAGCACACTTTTCCCTCAGACTTTTTTATTTACCAACAGATTTACTGAAATTTGGCATGAATCTTCCTGCATATGTGTAAAATAATAACAAGTATTGGATTTGCAATATTTTGTTTACCTTTTGAGAAAATGTTATCGAAATGCCAGAAAAATGAGAGAAAGTACCATCTTGGCACGTATAAATTTCAAAAATTTGTAGAAGAAAAACTATGGCAAATTTCGAAAAACTGATATTTAGCGCTACTGAGGTTGGGGAATACTATATGTGTGCAAAATTTGAAATAATTTCATTGAAAAACACCGAAGCTTTAGGCTTTTGAAAATTAACAATTTTTGGGGCCAGAAATCCAATAAGGCGGCATTTCCATGGCAACCAACCATCCAAATTATTTTTTGACACTTTCCTGCCTCTAATTTGGACATGCTGAATTTAAAATATGATGCTTAAAAAAGCCTAAACTGAATACTTTTGAAAAGCACTCTCAGGGCCCGCCTCCGCCCCTCCCCTTAAGGATAGGTAAGTTTTACAAGTATTTCCTTGACAATAGTACACGAGGATGGCATATTTGTGCTTGTTATATCTTTACAGGATGCAAGTGCAAGTAAACAATAGGAGTGACAGGTGATTTTTATATTAATCAGTACATAAAATGATACAAATCCCTTTATTTAGTCATGCTTTGATCGAGTTTGTTAGAAAGGCTAAACTTGTAATAACTCCCACTGGATATGCACAAATTTTAAAATCTTTAGTCACATCTTTGGCTGTTTCCTGACCACACCGGAATGTCATGCTGAAAACAAAGGTCGACAGAAGACGCTGTCTTAAAAAATGTCAGATATCTGAAGTTTCTTACAACTGGTATGCATACAAATGAGTCTATGAGGATTAACATGAGCCGGAAGTCGCGCCGGAGGATTTCATGCTACGGCCGTTTTGAACTATTTTTCAGACTGAGATACCAAAATTTTTTTTTTTTTTTACAAAATGAAAATTTAACCTTTCTTAACCTGAAAAAATAAAATATCTGGTATCTGAGTCGGAAAATAGTTAAAAACAGCCACAGCATGAAATCCCTCCGGCATGACTTTCCACTCATTTGCCCTGGGCGCAAGGCATATGTATTAAAGCAGATCATTAATAATTGGAAACAATTCCTCATTTCATACAATTTCACTAAGAACTTACCGTGTCTACAGGTCTTTTCAACTCTGTTTCTGCACCCTAGTTGTTAAAAATTACCAGATTCAAAGAAAAAAGTTCGTCATAAACATGAATTATTGGTGCATTATGATAACATTCACAACAACAGAATGTGACAAACTTACACAAAGTGGGCAAAAAAACTGTCAGGAACATGTTAGTTTTTAAGAAGTCAAATATGTGGAAAAAAAAAGCTGTTAAAGCACTGAATTCAAACAGGCAACTGTGGATTTATAGTACAATATTTGACTTGGTTTCATAATGAGAGCAATGAGCCAGGAAAACAATGGAAACCAAGCCATAAATCTTTGTAATGTCATACTTGAAAAGCCTCAGTTAGTAAAATAGTTAGTTCAAGAAAATCAGGTTTTATACAGTAGTATTATCATTCTGAAACATTAACAGTTACGTATGCAATAGGTTATTTTATCCCAGCCATGCAATATCAAGAGGTGAGATGTTTTTTTCTTAAAATTCATATAAAAAAAACTTTTTTTTTTAACTACCTAAGTAATTCAAAATTTTCAGAAAATAAGGAAGTAGTTTACCCCTTTTCACAAACCCCGTTCACTGTTCTATATAAAACAACCCTTCAGAAGAGCAAAACTTTCAAGCCAAAGTGGATCATGCAATGAAATACCTCCTGGCTTTCTTTCTCTCGTTTGTCTGCAAGCTTCTTCTGCAGAGACTCCACTTTGTCCCTGAGTTTCAGATTTTCTATGGACAAACTGCTATATTCCTCATTCAGCTGATCATGCTCATCCTTCAGCTCCTACCAACACAAGGACAATGTGCGTGTTTGTTCTTTTTTTTTTTTTTCTTCCAAATAATAGTTTACATATGTCTTAAGCCCAGGGCAAAATGAGTCGGAAGTTACCCTGGGCAATTTTCGAGCTGCAGCCAGTTTACCTATTTTCCGATTCAGATACCAAAATTTTTTTTTTTTTTTTACAAAACGAAAATTTAATCTTTTTTAACCTGAAAAAAAAAAAAAAATTTGGTATCTGGGGTGGAAAATAGTTAAGAACGGCAGTAGCTGGAAATAGTACGGCGCGACTTCCAACTCATCTCCCCTGAGCGCAAGACATATAGTTACACAATAAGATAGCATAAGGTAAGATAAACTTTATTTAATATTGTTAGATTGATCAGGTTTACAACACCTAATAGACAGCCGCTGTCAGGAAACTGAGAACAGGTGACTGTCTCCATTGGGTCCGTCAGAGGAATTAATAAATGGATTGTAAAGTGCTTAGAGCTTGTATACTAAATGGGAATAGGTGTTATATAAATGCTCTCTGTTTATTATTATTATCATTATTTGCTTTCAAAAAGAAATTTCATTCACAGTTGATGAGAATTACACTGCTTTATTTAACTAATTTCTTCACGTGAATGTGAAACGTAGATTAGAAACACATAGACACCGAGACGAGAATTACTGAATACAATCAAAATGCATGCCTCAGATGGATAATTTAGTTTTTTGTATAATGATAAAGGTTTACAGAAAGGTACTTGAATATTCCAGAAACAAGGAAAATACTAACAAAACTAAACAGAGCAAGGCGAACGAAGTTAGTATTGGCAAGACCTATGGTATTTCTGGACATATACAAGGACGAAAAACAAGATATTCCTGAAACATCAAGGACAAAATAAATGACACAAGAGTTTGCATGCCGTTCTAATTTATGTCCAGGAATACCAAAGGGTCTCGCTAATACTAAGCTGACCCAGGTCTATTGAATCTTTTAGTCAAACCCTGCTACAGCCCATTCTTTCTTCTTATACACGAAAGAGGACAACCACAGGTAACGTCATCTGACAATGTCCTGATATGCTGTACTCAACTCATCGATTTGGACTAACTCATAATTCCATGGATATAACACAATCAGGCATCTCCTACTGAACACCTTCTATCTTTTCCTTCTGGTCCTGGTCAATTCTTATTACGAAGTGACGACTCAGTCGTTGCTAGGTCAAGGCGTCATTGTCGAAGTGACAACTCAGTAGTCGCTAGGTCAAGGCGTCACCGTCGAAGTGACAACTCAGTCATCGCTAGGTCAAGGCGTCGCTGTCAAAGTGACAACTCAGTCATCATTAGGTCAGGACATCACTGTCGAAGTGATAACTCAGTAGTCGTTAGGTCAAGGCGTCATTGTCGAAGTGACAACTCAGTCATCGTTAGGTCAGGGCATCACTGTTGAAGTGATGACTCAGTCATCGTTAGGTCAGGGCATCACTGTCGAAGTGACGACTCAGTAGTTGCTAGTCAGGGCGTCACTGTCCGAAGTGACGACTCAGCCGTCACTTGAACTGACGTGCGATTAGCCTCAAAAACTTCATCCTACATGGCTGTAAATAGAACCATTTCAAAACTAAAAAGCTCTATGACTGAAAAAGAAACGAAACTAGCAGGAGTTGCTTGAAAAAGTGGCAGATTTGTGTTTTTTTTATATGTGAATTAAATAAATTTATAAGGGGAATTCATTCCGGCAAAACCAGAAAATTAATTACGGGTAACAAGAGTTAAACATGATCCGCTTGTAGGCAACGACTAATCTTGTCATCAGTAATACATGATAACAAGGGATCATAATTTACTGTCAGATGATTCAAGACTGATCATTTCATTATTTTTTGACCAGGAATAGAAAACCAATCCTATTTGACTGATGAGGTATATTTCAGTCTCTCTACATACAAAATTTCCCAATGCAGTTACAAACATTCAGTAAACTCTGCTATAGTTCTTTACCATTTACCCTGAGGATCTACAGGTTTTGCTAGCTCTCTACAATTGCAACAAGTTCCTGCCGCAACGTAAATTGCCCTTTATCCCTACCTCACCCTCTCCCCTCACGACCTGAACTTTTGTTTGGTTTTGCTTTTCTTGTCACGAACATCCATTTTTATGTTAACTTTAGTTTGCAAAGCTCCATTCCAAAAAGCAGCCTAGCATTTTCTTTCCTTTCTTTCATTTTCTATCAGCTCTAAGATTTCAATAAAAGCCTGAAATATCAGCAAAGCAAAGAATAAGAAAGTGTTAAATTTATGGAACTTGTCTTTACATTTGATTAATAAATATACATATGTGATGCATCATGACCGTTCGGTCCACAAGGTACATTTTGGACAAATTGAGTTATTGATACAATGTGAAAGGGTGATCTCTCAGCTATCCTTTGACACCAGTTTCATTGCTAAATGATGTTATCTGACAGAGTTATGAGCATCTAAAGCTCTTGCACGCGGTTGTCGAAAGAAATCAAAATTCTGTGAAATTCGCTTTCAATGTTTTGCCTTATATCTCCTTAGCAACAGACCCTACATTTTTAAAAATGATTTTTACCTAGTTTTCGAATTTAATTCCATGTTTTGATATGTTTACATGATGCAGTGATGCTTAAAGAATAGGCTGGTGCAAAAATCCAAAATTCGACCATTTGACCTTTCTGCCCCATTTGCTCAAAACCACCCGGTGTACCTTGTGGACTGATCCGTCGTGATGAGTCACATATTTGAACATTAAATATATATAAACATATATGGTATGTACTCATAAATGAGAAGTGGCTCACACAGATCTACCAGAAAAATCTATCTCCCAAACGCTCTTTCTGTCAGGATTTAAGTTACAGCAATTAATTGGTATTTGCTTGGATAATTTCTTTTTTTTCAAATAAAATTCTCTCCACATTGCATGAACCTTGTGATATCTGCTGAGTTTGTCCTCTCTTGACCATTTTTATCCCTTTTTCTATTCATTCTTTCACGTCAACTGCGTAAGACGTTCTACTTAAGCTCTCAAATTTTAATTAAAACAAACTCAAATTTAAATGACGACTGTTTTTCAACCAACTGGTTAAGTGCATGTGAGACAACTGAGGATGGTGTGTTTTGGGAATCTAGAATTTCACCCCTGTCTAAGATAGACAGAGTGCAAAAGAAAGGACAAATAATGTTACAATAAGATTTCCCTCTCTCAATTCTTCATCTGTCTATGAGATATGTAATGTCGTGCACCCAGGGCAAATGAGTCGGAAGTCGTGCTGGGCGATCTCGAGTTACGGCCGTTTTTACCTTGTTTTCGACTCAGATACCAAAATTTATATCATCAACATTTTTCATTTTTTTTCAGGTTAAAAAAGGTCAAATTTTCGTTTTGTGAAAAAAAAAAAAAAAAAGAAAGAAACTAAATTTGGTACCTGAGTCACAAACTAAGTTACAAATGGTCGTAGCTCGAAATCACCCGGCGCGACTTCCGACTCATTTGCCCAGGGCGCAAGATTAATAAACTTTTAGATCAATTAGGCAAGTAGTCCACTATATACAATGGCTACCCTGGAAATGCACAAAAATGTCAGTTCTACAGCTTCGCTTTTCCAAAGTATTCAAATCCTGAGATGTGAAAATGTTCTGTTGTGTGATAAATTTTCACAGATTTAAAAGAATAAAAGTGTGTTTTATCAGTACTTGCTTGGCAGAACATTTTTCTAAAAATCAATTACATAAATCTTCCTTGATAAGAAGCCAAGTGAACATTTCAATATATCAAATAAAGTTTATTCTACAAAGCAAAATTAATAATACAAAAGTCTAGTTTACATTATACCATACATTAAACACATAGCTGTACTCTTTTGAAATATCTTACATATGATATAGATAAGATTTCATCAGCAAGATCCAAAGTAAATTAATAACTTAATGTTACATTCTGTAATACGTCTTTCAACCTCCTAGTGGAGGTTATCTCGACGGATTTTTGTTTAAAAAAAACAAACAAACAAACAAAAGACAAATCATGTTTTTCCTTAAAAAAAAAAAATCCTTTAAAAAAAATTTTTTTTTAATTTTGGTCAATCGTGGGTCCCTTGCTATTGTTGTTTTGGTATGTCAAATCCCTAGCGTCCACATCTCCTACTCTATTTTTCTCTATTCTATCTACACAGGGATGAGCCCCTCAGCCTCTATTTCTTATTTCCCTAATAACTTAATGTGCAGTTTCTAGCAATGGAATCAAACCAAACACAGAAGAGGTGACACAGTTGGGATGACACACGGGTGACTGAGCACCAATGGTAAAAAAAAAATAAAAAACAAGTGCATCAGTTGGGTTTGTAAAGACAATGACCACTGTGTAATCGGTGCCACGGCATTACAATATTTAGTGTTAGGGTTGGGCCACATTCAAGTTTCCATTTCAATGAGGGTAAAGCCTCCACTATACTCACTCGATAGGCCCTATCGGTGGTAGACGGAGGTATGTGCTGGGCTAAAACTGGGCTGTGGGGTCCGTTGGGTATGAGAGAATCGTCCATCGAGACAACAGATCTAACATCTGTAAAACTGGTGTTCTGAAAGGCGAAAAACACCACCACTATGTCCTGTACTCCAAGCTCTAAATGTAAGTTTTCAAGGAAAAAAAGAAAATGCAATAGGCAAAAAGTAAAGTCCCTGTTAAGCTTTCAAAAAGAAAAAATAAATATTTTTAAAAAAATTGATTTAAAAAAAAAAAGGGGGGGGGGGGGTGACTCTACCCTAATTTTTCAGGATGCAGTATGTGCTGTACTTATGTGATTGCAGAATTTTTGACAATGAACGTTTGATCTTTCTTACAATATAGCATGTGAAATAGATACTGAAACCTTAAAATGACAAAGAACTCCCGACCATGTGAGTGGAAAAGTTTCATCTTCATAATATTATCTCGACAAGTCATTAATCTCGTTCTTTTCCAGAGTGTATCACATGTATTTCTGCTTGTAATTTCGTTGCTAAAAAAATTAAAGGAGGCAATTCACGGAAACTACTACAGCAAAATCCAAAACCTCAGATTCTAATCCTAACACTGACTACACACTTTGGATAACCAATGATAAAAACTAATCGAGAACGAGAACTATAGTTTTACGCTAACTGGCAGTTTACTACTTTTAGCTCTCATTCTGTACTGAGGCAATTTTTATTGGGCCTCTCTAGCTCATCTACTATTAAAAACTATAACTACTTAGTTTTATGATACAGAGCAAGACAATATACCCCATCGTCCATCGATGCCGTCTCTGCCATGGCGGACGATGAATTCTCTACTCCTAAATCTCGTGGCGATATCTTGTATGAGGAATAAAATAAGGCAAAACAAGCGCTGAATGAGGCTACTAAAAAGGAGAAATGTTGACAGCACAGGTAAATTTTCCACCTGACACAGACAAATGCCATATGTAATATAATTACATACATGGACTGTCATTATAATAATTCAGCATTTCTACATCAAAAGTATCAATTTCATGAATCCTGTTAATGTTACTATCACCTCTTCCCAATTTTAGCATTAATAACGACAACAGATGAAGTAACTAATATTTTATGTTGATTTAACCAAATATTTATAAAAGCTCACCATCACAACATATATTATAAGCAACTTTATGCAGTAAAGCATTGATATTAGTATTTCTTGTCCTTAAGCTTTGATAAATGAAGAATCAGAGAATGATTTTCATTATCAGATGGAAGTTGTTTAAACAGAATGCGAAGCAACAGAAATTACTAATATAAATACATCTACATAATTATATGTATTTTTCACCACCTTTGAAATAAAATGAATGTATTTCATTCAGACTTAAAATATGAACGAAATCTCTGTCACAATCTTTCACAAACAAAGTAAAGGCAGTTTTGCAGTTCATTCTGCGTTAAAATATGAGGGACATATTTTATAACGGAAATGCAGATTACCTCTCTATCCATGGATAGCTTGTCCACAATTTTTTTTTATTTTAATGTACAGAACAAACGAGAACAGCATAAGAAATCAGTAATATGTCTTGCGCCCACGGCAAATGAGTCAGAAGTCGTGCTGGACGATCTCGAGCTGTGGCTGTTTTTAACTATTTTCCCACTCAGATACCAAAATCTGTACTAAAATTTTAATTTTCTTTCATATTAAAAATGGTCAAATATTCGTTTTCTGAAAAAAGAAAAGAAAAAAATTTGATACCCTGAGTCGGAAAACAGTTAGAAACGGCCGTAGGTGGAAATCAGCCGGCGCGACGTCCGACTCATTTGCCCTGGGCGCAAGACATGTCTTTCTAATGGCAAATTAGGCTTTGACAACATCAAATTATTGAAAAATGGCACTGCAAGAATTGCTTATCGAAAGTTCAGTTGCATTAGATCACATGTGTTCTGTAACAGAATCTGTCAGAATAGATGTTGCATAACTAGGTCAGATGACATCGCATAACAAATATTTCCTATAGAAAGTTCCTGGTCTCAGCGGAAGGGAAAGAGTGTACAGGAAAGTCCCAAAACACTGGATGAGGGTAAAGAAATCCACTTGATGGACAAATCTTTAAAAACAATTTGAAATATCAAAACATCAGGAATAGCAGAAAATCAAATCAAATATATCATACTTCAAAAAGACACATAAACCAGGGTGGCTAAAAAACAAACCACATGATTGAAGTATCCTGGGAGTTTTCAGCCACCCTATACTAAACTTCTGAGAAAAAATTAATTAGCTACAACTCCTCTGTACGAAGGCATTCATACTCGATGTGACTTTATGGTCAGTAAATTCTAGTTTTGTCAATGAAGTTCACTTTGCCACTAGACCTGGTTCTGCGACAATATAATATGTCTTGCATCCAGAGCAAATGAGTCAGAAGTCAGTCCGGGCGATCAAAAGTTACGGCCGTTTTTAACTATTTTCCAACTCAGATACCAAATTTTTCTTTCCAGGTCAGAAACGGTTGAATTTTCGTTTTGTGGAAAACAAATAAAAAATTTTGGTATCTTAGTCGGAATATAGTTAAAAACGGCCGTTACTTGAAATCTCCCCGATCGACTTCCGACTCATTTGTCCTGGCCGGGAGACATATGATCAATAACTTTGTCTTGCAAAGCAAGTGCTATATCCTATTTTCATTGCCATATAATCTTCACTGGACACATTGACAGGTGGAAAGACAAAAAAAAAACTCACTGCGGGTTCCTCTAGATCCGCATGAAATCCTGGCTCACTGTATGTGTCGCTTTCCGGTTCTGACTTAGCTTGAAATGCTATCTTGGGAGCTCTGGCAAATACTGCGGACAATTCTGAGTGATCTGAGGCTGTGGCGTAGTCCATGGCTGTGCGGCCTTAAAGAACAGAAATAAACAAGGAGTCACAGATCCCATTTGCATGGATGTTTTTCTCTTCTTAATGCTTTCAGAAAATTAATGTCTGCTTTGAACAATTTTTCTTTTCATATATATTTTCAAAAAATTTTTTGATCTCTCAAATGTATGCCAAGTAATACATCGACGGTAAGCTGCAATCCGTGCAAGTCCAACATTAAGCAAGTTATATTTTTGTCCTAAAATATCCCTTGGAAGCCCTCTCGCCTTTATATAGTGCAAGTCTATAGGCAGGAAACCATCACAATAATAGAAAAGCATGATGCAAGAGCTTTCTCAGGAATATTTTAAGACATAAATATAACTTGACCAAATGTTGGACTGACATGGTTTGAAACTGTTACCATTGATGTGTTCCTATAGGCAGGAAAATGATGTGTGTTCATAAATTCAAATTTCTCAGTTCCTGATCAAAACAAATATATACAGCTGAGATTTAAGACTTAAATATTTACACTTTTCTCAGGCTGAACACTCCGATCACACAGTATCATTGCCAGTTCAATTCAGTCACTACCTGTCAGGTGGAAATGTACCTGAAATGCCTGTCACTGGTCCGCAGTTATCAGGCCAATGACTGCAGATTAATGACCTTGGCTACTCAAAAGGTTTCACCTGGAACTGTGTTATCAGACTGGCCTGAGACTGGAGTGGTCTCCTACACAATACAGCTACGGCTGATTAGTCCATTTAGTAAACCTTCAGGATTACCTAAGCTTACAGATATCACATGCAGCTTAACATTAAGTAGCTGATAAAATAACACACACTATACGTAATACAAAACCTGTTACATAATTTATTATAATCAGGGATATCAACTAGTTTTCATGGAAAAGTAGGAACATGTTTCAGGACTTGTGTTTTTTCACAACATTGTGAGCTCAATTCTTTATTGCTTCATCTCCACTTTTGGGCTATTTGGAAATATGTCTCGTGGCCAGTCGAAATGAGACGTAAGTCGCTGGGCTAGAACGGAGAAATCGGGCTTTGAATGTGATGAGGGGGATCAGATATCAATTTTTTTTTTTTTATTGCAGAAATCGAAAGTGCATTCATTTCTGAACAAGACAATATCGGTCTTACCCTTGATTTAT
>JBCEWB010350893.1:2210-21369 GCA_039654565.1 Peronia peronii | reverse complement strand
CATGGCCATGGCTCCACATTCGGCATGCGTGATGTCATCAGTCCGCTCTCCAGTATAATAGTATAAGCTCCTTGGTTTGACCTATTCTGTTTTTTTTTCAAAAAAATCTCCTACGAAAGCCGTGGATTCCCTTCTAGTAAACTAAACGAAAATAAATAATAATTTAAAAAAAGGAAAAAAGAAATGCCGCTCCACAACATAATGTCATACTTTTGTGAAAGAAAAAAAAAAGAAAAGAAAGAAAATGAAAATCATTAGGCTGAAAATATACCAGCTCTCGAAAAAGAATAAACCTGTATTACTCATACGTGATTCTCTCGGTCATCCATTCTATTGATCTGTGTCATTTAATATTCGAATTTGTATGGATATATTCAAGGTCTTAAAAATATGTGGTCTTAAAAAATATTCAAGCTGAGACATAAGTAAAACCGCAATCTCATGTTAAGATAAATCTCTAAATATTAGAAAAATAATTAATTTGTTGTTTTCGTGACATGTCGTTAATCGGATCTACATTATCTTAATTTGTTACATTTATATCAGAGACATGGCCGATTCTTTCTTTGACTTTGTCAGTGCTGATGTAACATCGTTCAATGAAACCTCCTAGCATTCCTTTAAACAAGCTAATCCCTTCATAAGTTCTCTTCTGTATTTAACACTTTGCATGCCAAGCGCAGTACTAAGCGTTTCTGAAATTTGTAAAAGTGCACCAAGTGATGAAAATATCTGCTTCAGGGACCTCCATATTTGTATCTTTTGCGGTAAACTAGTAGAATCTTCCCTAACCCTGTTTTCCTCCCTGAAATTTACAGACACTATAAACAGTCATTAGAAGTGTCCTGATGTTTTGGCAGGGAAAGTGTTAAGGAATTTCACGTTTTTCCCTTTAACTGTACCTGGAACAAGCCTTGTGGATGGATATGAGACGATCTTGATTCTTGTTGTTTTATTGTAATGAAAGAGAAAACATAGCTATTGCTTAATAGCTAACAAACTGCAGGCTGGAGATCTAAGGTGAATGTGATTTACCGACAGCGGAGCCCGGGCAACACAACACACGCTTTGCCATGCTCGAGCTTCGAACTTCAAGCTCGGGTAATGCTAGTAGTCTGAGACTTTAGCATTCAATAAAGCCTGTCGATCATTCAAATAAGCCTGTCAATCATTCAGGCAAGCCAATCAACCATTCAACCGATCTGTAAATCATTCAATCAAGCCTGTCAATCATTTAATTAAGCCTGTCCGCCATTCAGCTGACCCTGTCAATCATTCAATCAAACCTGTCAACCATTCAACCGATCCTATCAATCACTCAATCAAGCCTGTCAATCCTTCAATCAAGCCTGTCGGTCACTCAATTGAGCCGATCAATCATTCTATCTATCCTTGTCAATCATTCAATCAAACCTGTTAACCATTCATTCAAGTCTGATTTGCTATTATAGCCCACAGAAGGACTTGCCATAACCATATAGATCACAGTAAGGCAGTTATATGGGAGGTAGGGGATCCAGGGAAAGGGGCTGATAGGAAGGGGGGGGGGGGGGCACTAAAACGACCTACATAACCACCTAAATAAGGCCGTAATTGGAGGACCTCTGGGGTGATTAATTCATAAAGCGCGTGCCGTGCTAGGCCAATTAACCCATAAAATGCATGCCGTAATTACGACCACAGCATTGATTTCCGGCTCTGGTCCGAGCGTAGACAATGTAAGTATATTAGCAATGAGGGGTATTAGATTGGAGGTAGGTGTGTTAGAGGTGGTGATAATAAGGGTGGTTATTCAGGGCAATAACAGTGGTAATCACAGACTGAGTGGTAGGTGAATAAAGCACTGGTGAAACAAGAGTTGTTGGAATAATGTTTGTGTATGGTTGTCGTGGTAGGGTACAAGCTGTTGAAAAAGTGGTACATGTAGTACATGTAGCGGTTGTTGTTGATGTTGTTATGTTGCGAACGTGTGTCAGAAAGGATAATAAATATATGAAGACGCCAGTGGAAAAACCAGATAAGTCACATTTTTGTGAAAAATGGGTTAAAAGCACACCGTTAAGATTTGTTAACCAGAACAATAATTTGGAAAAAACCAGGTAAGTTCCGTTAAAAACAGAGTTTTTAAAAGAATATGCAGTGAAAAGCTATAACCTTCTAAACTTTAATTTCTGTTTTTCTCCCTTTGTAAGAAAATGTGACTTTTCTGGTTTTTCCACTGGAGTCTTCATGTGTATTTGTAGGCATAGTTATAGAAATGGTGTTACTACAGTACTTATTGATGAGTGAAAGAAGCATCAATTCCATTCCCTTCAACGTTCCTCCTCCCTCCCCATTCCCACCCTCCAGCATCCATGTTTGATAATTCATAATCATCCACCCTATGCCTCGCTAACTTAAGAGCATCTGCAACCATGTTGCCCCAAGGTAGCTATGATCCCACTGATGAACCGTTGAACCCATATCCAAACCCAGACCTAACCTCAAATCCCCATTTTCCTTTCCCCTTATGTTTTCTTTGAGTAACATTCAGTTTAACCATTCAAAATACCAACATTGAAGTGCGCACGCTTGCCATACATTTTAAGTCGCAGGGCAGTATGAGTTTGATTTATATTTAAAAATACTGTCCCTTGAAGACCTTGGGTTCTCTTCTAGTCTGTACTGTAAATCTACAACAAAATCCATAAAAGGCTTATAGACTCGAAAACTACTGAACATATCCATCTAAAATTTGGTATACAACATTGTTGCATAAAGATCTTACATAAAGCCGAGAAAAAAAAACTTACTGTGTTTGACGTTATTCTAAAAAGGCGATAATAACTGAACAGTACACTTGCGAGAGCCGTTGAATCGAATTGTATGTTCGATAGGATGACGCGTTCAAAACACGAAGTTTTCTATGAGTAACATTCAGTTTAATCATCCAAACTACCAACATCGAAGTGCGTACGCTTGCCATAGAATTTACGTCGCAGGGCAGTATCGGTTTGACCTATACTTAAAAAATCTTCCAAGAAGACCGTGGGCTCTCTGCTAGTTGTCCTTAGGAAGGCCAGTTTACATACAGTTTCTGACCTGACTCAGGTTAAAATGGTTACCTAACTATAGATAATCCGTGAACTGGGTTTCTTCCTCATTTACCTTATATTAGAATGCATTTCATAATTATGGCAATAGGACATCACAAACTGAGAATGGATAACTCAATATCGAGAGAGAAATACTAGGGACAAAGTATGTGTCTGCTGCTTTGATTTTACATCGACCACTCATATTCGATTATTGTCCGTGTGAAGGATTAACTTGACAGAAGGTTGATTGAACATACAGTCATTTGTGATAGGTTATAACCTTATGTACATAAAATATAAATGAAATAAAATCGACTGCCATTCAGTGTGCGAACACAATAGACAGTGGAAGTGATTGTCAGACTGAGCAAGTGGTTAACAGATATCCGACTTGGATGTTTTCCAGGAAGCTCAGAACGTTTATAAGTATCTCTACTGGGTCTGTCGGGGTTGTTGTTGTTGCTGTTGTTGTTGTTGTGTTGGGGTTTAACGACACATCAACACGATTACGGCTATATTGTGTCAAATACGGTAAGATACGTTTACACGTCAAGAAGAAGAGAGGAAAGAAAGCGGGACAGAAGACAGGAGCAAGGAGAGAGAGAAGAGATGTCTCTCCTGGAATGTCAAGGACAACATTCCATGGGAGACATCCCACCTGCAGGTGGAAGCAGAGAACCTACTTATAAACCCCGGACCCCCGCGGGGGGGGGGGAGGGGGTCTGTGGGAGTAATAATAATAGATTGTAAAGCGCTTAGAGCTTGTCCTTTTACGGGAATAAGCGCCATATAAATAGCTTCTTTATTGTTATTAATTTGTTGTCATTTGTTTATATAGCCCCCTTAGACATTTTATGTAGGTTCAGTTGTAATAAGCTCTATCATATCTGTGCCAGTTTTTGTAGATGGCTGTAGTTTTGCGAGGCCGCTCAGCGATAGGCAAAGATAAAGAGAAATACTTTGGTGAAAAATAGAGCTTGAATGAGGAGAGAATGGTCGTGTCAACAATATAAGTAATTGATGTAGTAAAGCGGATTGGTGACAGATCAATACAGATAGGCTAAGTATGTTTGTCGACCAACGGAATGATGCCAAACTAAATATACTGAAACAAATCTGCTTTCTAGGGTTATTAGATATCAGTACAAGTTCAATATGCCTAACAAACAATGAAGTATTTCTAAATACTTCACGAATAAGAAAACATTGCAAAATACTGCAAATGATCAACGTTTCTAATTGAATGATAATATTTCTGTCTCACAAGAGGGACTGCAGCAATAATTTTAAGCTCTTTTAAATGTGAGGTCAAAATGAATAAATGATGTCTTAAAATCAATTTTCAAAAATACAATATAACTCAAGTTTATGTACATTCCAAACTGAAAATAAAATGTACAACTTATTTATCTGTTTGAAATATGCCTAGAAATTTTCAAGAAGTAATGAAAAATAAATGCATTAATTAACTTTTCAAATAGAATGTGGCTTTCATGCTGTAACAATCTATAACTACAACGATAATTAATGAGCTATTTGAAATGTGAGATCAATTATTGATATATTATATCAATTTTTTTTTTAAATATTGCAACAAATCTCAAACTAATGCACTTTGCAAACTGTATACAGTCGCATAACAGGGTTTCCAACAATCATAAATCAGTTGTTTGAAATGGAATGACCATTTTTCAGTCTTCGACATTTATCGTTGGTAAATAAAGCAACAATACATCGATCTTCCGCCTGAAAAGTTACTTAAACCGCAGCAAACAAAATTTCAGGAGGCTGATCGATGATTTTAGACAGAGATGTTATCGACGAAGAAGAAGATTTTTCTTCATTATTTTGGTTTTTGTTTTTTTCTTTGGTCTCTCTTTCATCTCTAAATCAGAAGGTGGGCCTGTGTTGTTTGGTTGGTTGTTTGTTTGTTGACTGTGAATACGCTGAGAATAGAAGATGAAGTTGGTCAGAAAAGGATCCCGTGTAGATGATTATTACATTACCCGCTCCCCATGTTCAGCGATAGAGCAGGAATGTGTTAGCCTGCGGTTTTACCGCTGACATTGTAACATTCCTGGGCTACCAAGGACTCATTTCTGGTCAAGGCCCAGCCTATTAAGCCTGGAATGGGTCAATCACTTAAGAGGCAAAGGTCAGTTTAACCCTCAAGAGCCCAAGAAGAGTTTGTAGATGAGCTGAAGTGTAACCCTAGAAGTATGAATTCTCTGACACAGATATTTCAAAATCTGTTTTCCTTCAAAATCAGTAGTCCACAGTCGAACACTCCATTCCAGATAACAGAAATATTACAACAGCTTATCCTACCATTGAATGGACATTGTGATAATCCAAGTCCAGAGATAAAAGCTCCATCCCAAAGATTTTTCAGTTAAAATTCATTTCTAAAGGGTCCAGCATATCATAGGGTATGTTCTAAACACGGGAACATGTTCACAGAAAAAAGAAGTTATCAGACCTTGTTATCTTGACTTTCTGTACAGAAATATATGCTCAGGTAGTTTTAAGTTCAGACCGACTGACATTCGATGTTGATACACTTGGCTGACAAGAGTTAATGAGACAGGAGTGAAGAGTGAGAGAGGGAGGGAAAAGGGGGTGACCGTGGTGAGTTCTGAGGCTGGGTGAGGGCACAGATTGTAAGTGAGCATGAAAATGACCCTAAGTGTACTCGGGCTTGAGTCAGACTAATGTTTGGCACTGATACTCCGATAGTCATTGCAGAGACAGGGGCGGGATCGCTTGAAAAGGGGGCAAGTCATAAATGGCGAATTGTCTGTGTTGTCTGTGTTGGGGTTTAACGACACATCAGCACGATTACGGCTATATTGTAACAAATACGGTAAGATACGTCTACACCTCAAGAAGAAAAGAGAAAAGAAAGCGGGACAGAAGACAGGAGCAAGGAGAGAGAGAAGAGATGTCTCTTCTGGAATGTCGAGGATGGCACTCCATGGGAGACATCCCACCAGTGGCAGGCTTACACCGCCTGCAGGTGGGAGCAGAGAACCTACGTATAAATCCCGGGCCCCTGCGGGGGATAAATGGCGAATGAAGCCGTAATCGTGCTGAGGGAGGATCGTGCCTGAGGGGTTAGGCGTCCGTTCCTCTGGGAAAAACCTACGTCGCGGGTTTCAGTCTTACCATTGGGGGATAGGTAAGATCGCAAGTTAAAGAACTCTTGGTATTGAAAAAAAAAGTGGATGAAGGGGCACGGGCCAAAACGCCGCTGGCCGGGCAAAATTTTCAATTTCGAAAATTAAATTTCTATCCACAAAAATTCTTCTCACCAAATATTACAATTGAAAGGCTAGATATTTATATTATAAATCTACAGCAAAAGCCATAAAAGGCTTATGAATTCGAAAACCGCTCGAAAATCACCTGAAATGTGGCACACAAAACTGCTTCATAACGATCTGTGATTTTCCTTACATGAAGCCGAAAAAAGCACACAATGTTTGACGTTATTCCAAAAAGGCGAGAATAATTGAATAATAAATTCGCGGGAGTGTTTGATCCGAATTGTACCTTCGATAGAATGACGCACCATGTTATTGTTCCTCCGCGTCCACTCGCAGAGGATCCAGAACACCAAACAAGTGTTCTTTGAGTAACATTCTGTTTAATCATCCAAAATATCGACATCGAGATGCGCACGCTTGCCATACACTTTGAGTCGCAGGGCAATGACGGTTTGGCCTGTATTAAAAAAAATTCTCACCGAGGCCGTGGGTTCTCCCCTCGTATACTAAAAACAAATCGTATTGATGGGTCAGTGAGCCAAATCCCAGAACATAGTGTTATAACAAAAGTCATTATATAGTAGAGCAGACAGCGTGAGTGTGGCGCTGGCAAATGTTTTTCTTCTGCTTCTTCTTCTTCTTCTTTTCTTCTTTTTCTTCTTCTTCTTCTTCCTCTTCTTTTTTTTCTTCTTCTGCTTCTTCTTCTTCTTCTTCTCCTTCTTCTTCTCCTTGTTCTTCTTCTTCTTCTCCTTCTTCCTCTTCTTCTTGTACTTCAAGTGCTACGTTGGTGACATACTTCTCCAACGTCATATCTACCCCTGCTTGATTTCATTACTCATCTAGAGATCGTGATCAAATAGTTGTTTGAAGCCCCAAATCGATTCTTTCATGCTATTATTATCCACATACAATCATCGTTACTGGGCAGATTTGTACTTCAATTTAAAAAAAAAATAAATAAAAACCCTCAGTCGAACCACAAATAAATCAGTCTTTTCTTTTGGTCCGAAATCAGACACTGGCCTGTGACAGATCAGACCACTGACAATATTATTATCATGCAAACTAATAACGAACTCAAAGAAAATGTTGCAAATAAACAACACAGACAATCAAAAAGAAAATACGAGAGTGAGGAGATATGAAATAAACAGACAAAGAGAGAGAGAGAGCAAAAAGCGCAGTGTGTGGATGAGAGTCGGAACTGCAAGAAAAAGGAGTGATCGAGAAAGAGAACGGGAGTAATGCGGGGCCAGGCAGGGGGGGGGGGGGGGAGAGACAGACATAGAGAGGAAGGACAAGAAAGAAAAACAAAGTGTTCAAAGGATTTAAAAGAAAATATAGAAAAAAAAATATTTAGGCGCATGACGTAGAGAGAGAGAGACATACAAACAGACAGAGGACACAGAGAGAGGGAGAAAGAGAAAGAAGGAGCGAATAGTGGAAGACAAGGCACATCGAGAGAGAACGAGAGAAAGAATAAGGAGAGCACTGGGAGAGAGAGAGAGCAGGGAGAGAGACATACAGAGAAAAGGAAGAGGCCGCCAACAATAGCATCAGTAATTTCTATGAGGATTATCAAACTAATCTCTCTGAGGATGGAGAGAAGGACAGGGAATACGGAGGAAATGTCCTCAGGTGAATGAGAGAAAGAACTTAACTGATACGAAAAGACAGCACATCTTTTGCCACAGAAGCAAACAGAAACTGTATGTATGCATGTCTTTATATCATCGTCGTCGTCGACATCCGTTCGTCTCAGGAGACGATGGTGTAGCGCTAGGATTGGGGATGGCATCTTCTTGAGTGGCTGCGGAGCCCCACCCTAGAGTGGCAGTCTCGGGAACACACAGACACACACATAGAAAAGCAAACACTTCGGAGACATTGGACAAATAGACAGAGAGATAAAACAAAGTAAAGAGAAAAAATGACAGAAAGAAAAGACACAACAACAACTTGCTATACACAAAAGAAAATGTTTACTTAATGATTTACAATCTATTGTGTAGGAGAGGATTTTCAATTTTTTAATAAGTAACTAAAATAATATATTTTAAGAGTAATTAAAATTTTACACTTTCTGAGTTACAAGAAAGCAAAGGGAAATAAATGGTGATTCAAACAAATGGATTGTTTCCCTTGTAGATGGGTAAATCTTTCGGTATTGTCCTATTATGTTCTATATGCGTCTTTCAACCTCCTGATGGAGGTCGATGGTATTGTCCGAGACAGAAATCAGAAATGGAGAGCGATTAATGAGTCATTTTGACCGTCTGTCAAATGACTTTCCTTTGTCAAGTACAAGTGGTATAACACGGGCATTGTAAAGAAGGGAAAAAATCACTTTTTCTCTTGTTATTTAAAACATGAAGACCGAAAAATTTGAACAATTTATCATGTGATGAAGACGTGTTTTTCTCTCCATGATGTTTGTTTGTTTGTTTGTTTGTGTTGGGGTTCAACGACACATCAGCACGATTACGGTTATATTGAGTCAAAGACGATAAGATACGTTTACACCTCAAGAAGAAAAGAGGAAAGAAAGCGGGACAGAAGACAGGAGCATGGAGAGAGAGAAGAGATGTCTGTCCTGGAATGTAGAGGGTGAGGCGCAGGAGACAGACTGAAAGGCGTTAAAGAGAAAGTAGTATAACGAATAGTGATATTTTTTTTCATAAATTTTTTACTTCACATGTTCCGTATAACAGTCGCAAACGTGATTTGCTCCTGCTTTACAATGCTTGTGCTATACCGCTCATACTTGGTAAAGGGAAGTAACGTTCCTGCATGGAAAAAAATGGTTCATTACTTGGCGGTTGGTTGGTGTGTAGAGAGGGGGGGGGGGGGTATGGGGAGGCAAATTGTAAGTGAGTGAGGAAATAGGAAAAACTGAGAAGAGAAAGAAGAGAAAGAGAGAGACAAAGAGAGAGAGAGAGATGTGGAGGGGTCGTAGTCATTCTGAAGATTTGAATACATAAAGTTACACATTTGGAGTGTTTTTTGGGATATAAATATGAATTATGTAATATTCTAACCCCCATTTGGTATATGTAACTTTTATCATATAATCTTCATTTTAAGACATGTAGCTTCCACAATCGCGCTTATGTTTCTAGCTTACATCGTTGTCCATAACTTCAGTCCTTATGTTGGTGGTTGGAAAAAATGGTGTATGTGTGACGGTGTGTGTGTATGTGTGTGTGTGAGGGGTGGAGGAAGGGCGAGGAAGATAACTGGAAAGGGGAAAAAAGGGGGTGAGAGTATGGAACAGGTGAATTCAAAAGGAAATTGTGAACTATTATGTTATAGGGCTGTTCAAGCTGATTTCGCTAGGATGTTACTTATCGCGAATCTTCCAGTGAACAGTATAGATCAGCTTGCACGGCGAGATCTCAACGATCTGAATGATTTAGATTTGGCTTTTACAAGTCTCTCTAGTCGCATAGTAGTTTGTGTGATGGTCGTGTGGCAAAACTAACAACCAGGAAATAAACGAAGTTATTTCACTTCCTGAAGATAATTGTCCTGGATGAACCATCTCCCATGTCAGGGTTTGGCCGTTGGATGTGTAGCAGACCTCATTTTTCTATCTTCTAAATAATGGTGGCAATCTGGCCGGTCAAAACCAACCACGGTCGGAGAGTAAGTCTGGAGTGGCCCAGTAAACTAATGATTATCGCGGCAGTCGGTCACACTTGTATTGTAGGCATTGTAATGGGGCTTGTTGTTGTTGTGTTGGGGTTTAATGACACATCATCACGATTACGGTCATATTGTGTCAAACACGGTTAGAAACGTCTACACGTCAAGAAGAAGAGAGCAAAGAAAGCGGGACAGAAGACAGGAGCAAGGAGAGAGAGAAGAGATGTCTCTCTTGGAATGTCGAGGATGGCACTCCATGGGAGACATCCCACCGATGGCGGGTTTACACCTCCTGCAGGTCGGAGCAGAGAACCTACTTATAAACCCCGGGCCCCGGCGGGGGAGTAATGGGGCTTGAATCTGTCGTTCTTGATTCTTGCCTTGTTTACTGTAATCAGTTGCACTTGTACCCAATGCTCTTGATTCACAATGCAACCGGTGTCAACCAGATGAGCGATTTTTAACTACTCTCCTAAAAGCTACAATTGTAGTGTGGTAGGTCATTGGTGTTGGTCTTACGAGAACAAGAGAAAATGACAAAATGTGCTACATGCAAGATTCTGTTCAATTCTGGAACAAGATTTGACACAAACAATTTAGATTAAGCACCCTTTTTTCTGAGTTAGAAATGTTTGTTAACTCTGAATCTTTGATCGCCCCCCCCCTCCCCCCCATCCCCACCCCTTAGTAGCATTCGAATTCCGGATTTCGGGGTGAGCTTTTCATCTACCTACACGGCCACGGCGACCTCCTCCTCCTCCCCTTCCCTGTTTACATCTGCTATTAAGCGGTCACCTATATACCTCTCGTAGCTCCTGTTATTGCTGCTAAACTGTTCGTCTTACCTTGACACAGTTAATCATCGTTGTTAAAATTGATCTCTGTACCGCCAGCTTGGACTATTGACTGTCAATAATAACCACTGTTAATACTACTACTAGTCTATTATCATCAGTTTATGTAAGTAGTTAACACTGCTACTGATGCTGCCATTGTTACTGCACTACAACAGAGACTCTCTCTAGCCCTGCTCTACATCTCCGCAGCAGTGTGTGTATTGATCATCCATTTCTATTATAACGAAAGGAGCAGGAGCAAAGATACAATTCCTTATGCCACTGGCAATCTACATGTACTGTTACATGAATTACATAAGAAACCATTCATATGAAGAAGAGATTCACTCCAAAAAATGAAACAAACAGTGGCGGTAAAGTCTATGTATTTTCAAGAGAAATGGTGACAAAATATGATTATTTTCCAAACACCATTTATGCAATATCAAAACTAAATACGTGTGTACTAATATCGTTATGGGGGATTTTATGTGTTTTTAGTACACGTATGTACTGTACATGTACTGCTTTTTAATCGACACACAAAGCTTAACAGCAATAGCAAAATACACAAACCACAGAGTGAAAAAGGAAGAAAAAAACACCCACTCTTCTAAACATCCAGTGCATACGACTTTTAATATCAAAGTTATCAAAGTACATAGCAATTTAATATTCACTTTCACATGCTACTTTTATTTTTTTAAAAATAATTAATTCCGAGCTCCTTTTAAACACCTGTTACTTTTATTAAAATAATAATAATAATAATAATAATAACAATAATAATTTCGAGCTCCTTTTAAAGGTACGTAGTTGGAATTCAGTCTGAATGTTGTATAGGCCAATATGCACAGACATGCATGCACACACACACCTAGAGATACACACACACGACTGCATGTTACTTTAACCTACTATGAATAGCTTTACTATTCAGCCTTTCTAGAAACACTGTAAAAACCCAGCTGTTATGATTCATAACCACCAGGAAGAACTGTAAAAATACTGCTCTCGTTCTGATTGGCCTTCTCAAGCACGAAAGCGTCCAGTAAAATGCCATCCGAAAAGTGTTTGCGTCAACGCCATCATGACTGTGGTGGTCCTGCCAGCAGTTGATATTTATTTTTTTTTAAATGCCTTTATCATTTTGAAAGATTTGTTCATATACCCAGTACAAATGAACAGCTCCACGCAGCATGTGAAAACATCCTCAAACATGGCAATTGTGCCTGAAATTAAGAATCTTTCTGTTTCGTCTCTCTTGTATATCTGCCTAACCCTCTTTCATTTTCAGACAGTTTACATTCCCCCTTATTCCTCTCCCATTTTTCCTAAGTTGCTCATTCGACCTCGCCGGCCTATGACATTTTTCATAGACAATTTCATTCATCAGATTCGTTCCTGACACAAGAACATCTTTGCCTTGACCTGATCTTGAGTCTGTCGCAGTTGCAGAGTGAGGACTTTAGGAATGGTCGAGAGTCGTGGTTTCGAAAAAACTGTGAAAACCTCACTGTTATCTGATATTATCTTGGATTTCCGTAAATGTAACAGTTTGCATATCACATGTTTCACATCAGCAGCGCTTTAAAGAGGACACACACACACACACACACAGAGAGAGAGAGAGAGAGAGAGAGGAAGAGAAGGGAGGAGAAAGAAGAGAACGAAAAAGAGAGACAGAGAGAAGGGAGCGGGCTCGAGAGAGAGAGAGAGCGAGAGAGAGAGAGAGAGAGTGAGGAGGGGAGACGAGGCGTGAATGATAACAGGCAATGCTATATCTTACGATTTGATAAATCACATATAGAGGCCTGTATCAGACTGCCGATACTATGATCGACATGCTACTTTCCCTATGGCAGCTTCAAAAGAAACACAGGAATCGAAATCGGTGGCTTCACATAATATTCATAGACCAGATAACAAAGGCTTTGTAAGGCTGTTAATTTAGATCCAGGGATTGGATGACCGCTCTGACACTGCCAATGAATCTGATTTAATCATAATATATTACATAACATTACTCATTTTGTATGATAACCAGTATTAACTGTCAGTTGCGTCATTGACCGTAGTTTCTGCTGCTGGTCGCAGTTTTCTACTGTGATTATTGTTTAATTTTTATCACCTTAACTACCACCATCATTGATTTCTACTATCAGCACTATGACTTTTACTACTATTCTTGTTCCTATACTTGCCATGACCACTCATCGTTCTTAGACTATTTTTACAGTAATGTTATAGAGACTTGACCGGACTCATCCACTTAGATCGATGATCTCCAGATGCAGTCGATGTGGAAAACAGGGTGGAGCAAGGATGGGAGCGAGCTCCACTTTCTCTGGTATCTACTTCTCAGTTATCTTAAAGTATGCTTTCAGAACATCAACGGACAATGATAGCTTGTTCAGTTAGGAGGCAAAGACCAAGATCCGCGAGATTCCCAGAAGAGGCGTACTCTTCGTGGTTCATGCAATGTTTGCAGCATTTGCAAAACCTCATTGACTGGCTTCTCGCACACTTGCAAAGAATTCAGACAAACAGTTTGTCTCAAACAGTTCAGAATCATGAGCCTGAACACCGAAAGGCAGCTTGTCCCGAATATAAACATCAGGCCAGAGGAAGTGGACTCCTGACACCTGTGATTATCATATCGTCATAGATTACGAGATTAGCTCACGGGTTGGCCGAGCCAAATCAAGACTTGCCAGGCTTTCAAAGACGTCGTGGAACACTGTCAGATTCACCCTGCACCTAAGATGATTGTTCACTGAAGCTGCTTTTATTCAGTATATATTATGTTTCCATTAGAAGCGAATCATGGAATGAATACCAACTCAAATACGAAGATATATGTGAGAGAGATATGAAAGCCCTATACATAGGCATCAGTGGTAAGGCCTTGCGGATAACTCCCTCTGTAAATAGAATTTGAATTTGAAGCTGTGAAGAGAACAAACAAGAGCGGCTACATGCAAAGATAATCAAAGATGAATCACAAAGACAGCCAATTGGTTTCGTATGTAAACGTAGTTTTCAAGTGAATGTATAATGAATAATTTAAAACATAATATGTGCAATACCCAAGACTATCACTTTTGTGTTGTCAACAACCTTGCCCCATCACTGGTTTGCCCAGGGGAACTCAG
This sequence comes from Peronia peronii, assembly GCA_039654565.1. NCBI lineage: Eukaryota > Metazoa > Mollusca > Gastropoda > Systellommatophora > Onchidiidae > Peronia > Peronia peronii. The sequence continues at coordinate 7,390 of JBCEWB010350893.1, read as the reverse complement.
TGGCTATAATATGTGCCAAATTCCAAGGTTTTGTCAAGACTTTTACTTTTTTGGCATCTCTTGTAAATTGCTTTGAGTACACAATCGAAGTTTCATCGGCGAGGCCTATTAGAGAAAATTTGGAAGATGAGGGGAGACTGCCTCGAATTCTTTGACTTCTTTTCAAAATTGATAATTTGTTGTCTTAGTTCTCTTTGTGAAGCTTAATTCACACTATAGCTTTCAATAGCAAATAGAAGAATATAAAACTTAATTTAGTTATTTATTTACTTTTTAATAGAAACATAAGAAAAATGCAGTTTTGATTAGGTATTTCCCAAGTTGAAAGCTTTTGATGTAAGATCATGAAAATATAAATGAAGATGACTGATGGCTAATTTCGAGCTCTAGGGATATGATATGCAAAACCTGTTCTTTACTATTTTAATGATTTCCCCAGGATGGGGGGAGGGGGGGGGAGGAGCATCCCTTTGCCCTCTCTCTGTCCCTCGCTCTCTCTCCCCTGGTCTGGCCTGCTCATTGAGCATGTGGATATTACGGCTTTGCAAACTCTTCAGTACCAGGATTAAATATGTTCTAAACGGAATCTTGTTCGAATCGGTAGATCCAGGCAATTTCAGACTTGGACGTAGCCGGCCTGTCTAGGAAGTGAAATAAGGCGGGACCTCAAGGACTTGAACCGATCTGGATTTGAATTTGTCAAGTCTCTAATGACAGGATGAAGATGATGATCGTATGACAAACAAAAACCTTGAAATAAATGATATCAAAAGACTTCATGACTGTCTTTTTTCCGAATGAACCGTGTCTCTTGGTGAGTCGACGACGTTCTCTTTAAGCCTTTCAACCTTCTGTGGGTGGTTATCTCGTGAGTGAAGTGTTGGCTATTTTGGAACATAGCTATAAAACTCTCCATTCTTCCATCTCCTTACATAATGGTGACGGTCAGGCTCTTCAAGATCAATCTTCTTGTTGAGTTGACAGAAAGTCAAGAGTGGCCCAGTAATCTAGTCCTTGTGTGACAGTCGGTCCCACAAGTCGGGCTTTAGAAAGTTTTGAGAAAAGAATTGCAATTCAACCTTTAAACATCAAATTGTTTTAACTACCAAGTTCACAAAAAGTGAAATGATTCAAGGCCAGTATTCAGGATCGAGTGAATTTTCATAACAAATGGTCTCATCTCCATACAACTGCAATTTTCTCAAAAAAAAAAAAAAAAATACGAATGGCACTGAAAGACAATTATTGAGCTTTCAAGGGTCAAAATATTGTAGACAATACTGTGTTAAGGCTTAAATCTGTTGTTGTTCTTTCTTGCTTTGCGAGTTCAATATTCAAGCTGTGAATTGGATTTCTGCTCGATGGTCTTATTTCCTAATACACTCAGAACCAACTGGAACAACGACTTCTTTAGAGTCTCCTATGTCAATCACTTTCAGGCTGATGTTGGCCTCATCAGAACAAGAAAAAAGGATAAAATCCGCCATTTGAAGGAACTTACCTAACTCGGGAACAAGCTATTGTACCTACTGAGATCAGTTTATTTTGAGCAAATCTAGTCCGAATTTATAAGAATACTCCAAATTTTTGATAACTCTGAAAGTCTAAGATTTTAGTGGTGACGCTGATTGACATAATTTTAAACATCCCAGTACTCGACCATAGATTTGTCTCTGGCCGATAATAACGACGGAGGTCAGGCCCACCCTCTCAATTCTCCTCTTCCCGAGCTAGTTAAAGTTTCTCTATACTCCATACAACAAGCCTGCTAATTCACTTTTTGTCTCAAGTGTATTCGTCAGTCTCTCTACGTGGGCCTGTTCCTTGCCTGTCTAGCTATCTGCCTGCCTATCTGTCTGTCTACCTGCCTGTCTGTCAGTCTCCCTGTCTGTTTGCCTGTCTGTCTGCCTGTCTATCTGCCTATCTGTCCGTCTGTCTGTCTGTCTGTCTGTCTGTCTCTTCCTTCCTTTTAGTCATCTCTCCTATTTTCATTTTGCCTGCTCTATATAAGTTGATGTTATGTTGCTTTTTTTCCTCAGTGCCACACATTTTTTTATATTGTGTCAATAGCAGGGTTTTCCTCCATCTGTCCTAAGAGCGGACCGGTAATCAACACATTTCCTGAAGTGGTACTTCAGCCAATGTCGCTCTCTCACTTTAACAGCCATTATAGGGTTGGGATAATTCAATTGACAGCTTCCTCATCGTACCGTGACTTTGCAAAATCTGTCATCGGCATTGCAACGATGAATGAGCTTTAGACTATCAAATTAGAAAAACAGTTACCAGTTTCTTGAACACACACACATACACACACACACAAAAATAGTATGTTTGGGCCATTCATAGTAATGACAATGAGCACAGAATTTGATTCTCGTATGGAATAAAGTTGCAAGAGATGTATGAATCTGAAGATCTTCGGTTTTTATTAAAAGTAAAATGCTGCATTTACAGTTCCCGCGTTGCTGTCGTTGCCGTGTTATATGAGAGCCCCTGGGGGTTCGAAGGTTAGGTCAGGTTAGTATATTTGAGTCATTCAAATCATTCAGCATTCAACTATTGGACAAACACACACACACACACATGTGCAAACACACACGTGCAAACACTCACGCGAGTATATTCACACTGATACTCAAGCTCTGACACCCAGAACTCAGACACGCACACACATGCGTTTTTATAAATAAATAAATTTGTTGGAAAGATGAGTGCACATTTTGCTTTACTTCCCGCTTCATTTCAAGAGATCTCATAATGATCTCATTGCTAGAAATGGCTCCATATATAAATCTAGCGAAACATTAACTTTTTTCATACTTTCCGGAGACTTGTATTAGATTGGAAGTCGCAGTTACTAACAAAGGAAAATGACGCGTTTTGCACTACTTCTTTTGATGCTTTCAACAGGTAAGTGTCAGCCAAATCACTGCTTAACTTTTCTTTGTTTTGTTTTCTGACGCTCACCTCAGAAGTGAAAAAAATGAAAGCTGAGGAAGACCTTGTTCCATAACCTTGGAAGATAATCTGTATCGCCAGAGATTTACAAAAATGCAGCAACTGAAAGAGAAAACAATAAATATGATCTGTGCAGGGAAGGGGTGAGGAAATAATGTGTGTGTGTATGGGGGGGGGGGGCGGGGGACGAAACAGCATTTATTATGTACTCTACTCGAGAAAAGCACATGTATTGACTGAATTGTTTCATAGTGGTTCAAGGACTGTATTGCTGTCGATATGGCTTGCAAAGATAAATGATATTTGAAAAGAACAAACATCAGCAACTGATGACTGATTAGAGCTCCATGTGTTGCAGACTCTTATATCATAAAAATGCAGTCCTGCTTCGTAGACCGAGACACAATGTAGATTTAAAATTTTACAATATTTTATTTATATTCCACACAAATAGAACGGAATTGTGTGGACTATGCACAGAATTGTAGGGAAAAACTTATTTTCTGATCAAACTAGTTTATTTGACAAGTTATTTTGACATTTCTCTGGTCACAGGGGCAGGACATGAAATAAGAATGAGAATATCAAAAGTCGTAATAAATATTGTTTTGACTCTAAGACTCTTTTCTAAGCACTCACCCGTCTTCTGTGAGCCCGTATAATAAAAATAGCAGTAAGAGAGGGAAAGTCAACTATGAATAGATTTTGGAAGGGAAAATTTTGTTTCCTCCATTCTTGCTACCACTTTATAAATAGGTATAGGATATTTTCTAAATTAAATGCAAACAAGGTAAACATAGGGGCTTCAATACGGCTCATCAACTTGAAGAGCTTTATCTCCTCTTTGGTTGGAGGTGATCTCATCTCCACCCCCCCCCCTCCCCCCCCCCTCTACCCACCCCGGCATCTAAAAGAAAACATTAAAACACACATACACACACAATAACAATAACAACAACAACAACAACAACAACATCAACAATAGTTGATAACCGAATCAGCATTTATCAGGCTCTGCTAGTATTTATGACACTTTTGTAGACATTACTATAGATTACTCACGTGTACAAAAATAGGTGGGGGGGGGGGGGGTGCCCAACCCTGAGATACACCAGTGATCTCGCTGCTCTGTTTCGGAGAGTCGGATAAAACAATGCACAGGCATGTTTTTATTTATTGTGTGTTTAACAAATGCTTGTGCTTGATACTTAGCAGATTTAATCTTGTTGGAAACTATTGTAGGGTAAACTGAATAATAGACGATGTATTAGTCTTTTTCATATGAATAATTAGGGCATTTCGAGACGATGAATTTGATTAAAGACAAGTCATGATAAATTCTAAGTATTTTCACCCCAGTTTATGCCCAAAGCGACAAATGTCCTTCTGATTCTGAGGTAAAATGGTGCTTTTTTCGAGAGGGAATGAATTCCGACGAAAAGGTCAGCAGGCTTTGCAGTGAGTAAGTACAATTGATGAGGTCTTTACTCGCCCTGTTCTTTTCTTTTCTGCCAATCTCTTGTCTTGATGTTTTAGAGTTGATTTACTCTAGGCATATAATACATATAGCCTAAAATGTTGTTGTTTTTTTTAATATGGTCAAATGGACCTAGTAGAGATAAGGATACTGAAAACAAAGCAACTACAAGTGCTCTTGATTCTTTCGAATCTGTAACACAATGAATAATAATTAGATTGATTAACACATTGTTTGCCTTAATTCTTTATGTTCTTTTTAAAAATCTTTTCCCTATGTCCATTCAAATGTTCATTCTTTTTCGTGTGTGTAGATCATTTGAAGTACAGAGATAAATTGCTTTCAAATTGATGTAATTTATTTATATTGTATTATTAGATTTCATCGTGATGGGTATGACAGTGCCATAAAGTGCGAATTTGGCTTGATCCGGAAATGCTACGAATTTGATGATTTTCTTCATGCAAAGAACTGGACAGATTTACGTTGTCATCATCAGGACGGTACTCATATTTCTCTTTTTCTTTTATTAATTTTTTTTTCTTTTCAGTTTTTTCTTCTTTGGTCATTTTCACAGGCTCTGATTTTATGCAATCGTTTATATTAGTTCCATTTATCATATTTACCCTTTCTTTCTTATTCAAATTTAGACATATGGACAGAGATATTGAAAGAAGATGAAGACAAAGAGATGGGCGAGAGCGGGGGGGGGGGGGGGGGGGGGGGGGGCGGAAAAAAAAAC
>JBCEWB010350673.1:0-21374 GCA_039654565.1 Peronia peronii | reverse complement strand
TATGTATGTATATATGTATGTATGTATGTATGTATGTATGTATGTATGTATGTATGTATGTATGTATACATGTATGTGTGTGTGTCAGTGTATGTCAGTTTTTTTACCTACCTATCTACCCACCTACTTACTCACTTTCCTATCTACCTATCTACATAATATATACCCATCTACTTACCTACTTCATTGCCTATCTACTTTACACACCAAACCGTATTTTCAACAGCCCATCTACTTATCTACAAGTCTCTTCACCTTTTTATTTCATGTACATTTGTCTGTCTGTCAGTAATCTCTCTTCAGTAAAAACAGGTTGGCATGTTGGACATTTAATGTTTGAAGACATTAATTGACTTGTAATTGAAGTTGTCAATAGAGATTCCTTTATTTTTTCAAGTTGTCATGGACCTATTGTCCATTTAATATTGATACTGTTTCTTAGTGTTAGTGTTAATTCAGACTTCACTTGCTTTAAGTAGGCGATCAACAACAACTTTGAAAAGAACAAACTATAATTAGGGCCTTTTCAAAATCTTAATTAAACAAAGAATAAATAATAAGAACAATTTTATACTATTATCATGATGATTGGTACTTGGATGACTTTCAGTTAATTTCTTGTTCAGCTCTTATGAATCACTGCAGTAAAATATAGAAATAAATCTGCCTAACTATTGAAGACTTGAAAATTAAAATTCTAAAGCGTTATGGAATAATTCATGAAAAAATTCGGTCCAAATATTTAATTTTATCTCTTGAACGAATTTTAAGTTAGCTTTATATATAAAAATCACGATTATATTTTTTAAATATACTCCTTTTAACTCTAAAAGTCTACTTTTTAGACCTATCCTTTTTTTTCCTAAAAGCAAAACACTGTTTTTAAATTGACAAATGAAAATGTATACAGGGTGTAGCAAAATAATGTATACACTCTTTGAAAAGTTATAACAATTCAATTTATTGATTTTGACTTGTAAATAAGTTAATTGACCATGTTTTTGTATATTTTACTCTCAAATTCTTTAAATGTGTATTCTTTCTCTTGTATCAATCTTATTTATAAGTCAAAATCAATAAATTGAACTGTTATAACGATTCAAAGAGTGTATACATTATTTTGGGATACCCTGTAGATGTGATTGCTATGGGCATGTATACACATACACAAAGTTACCCTAAAAGGAAGAGACAGAGCCCAATGAATTAAGGACAGATTTTTCCTGTTTATTGTAGGAGGAACGTGAATTAGCATGAAAAAAGACAAATATCAATTTGCTAGTTAATTCAGCCTTTATCATAAGGTTATAAAATGTAATAATTTAGACATTTTAAGTTCAAATAGATCTAACTGATAAATTGCATGATTTTATTTCAAAAAAATTTCTTTAGGGAATTATTATGTAGATTTATGTTTCATAATAATATGTGAGATAACGTTTTAGAAAAACATGGTGTGATTTTATATACTGTAGATGATTTCATACAAATGTAGGCCATAATTATTACATATAATATGATGTATACTTATATATATGTATAATAATATTGCTCAAGCAACTGTCCGCTTTACACTTTTCAGTTTCTTGCCACTAGATAAATATGCATCCGATGATTGAGCAGTGGGACAAGACGGAGGTAGATTCAGTCAAGGGTATGGCATTGATTATTTCCAGCAGATTGTCACGTTACTTGCTGAACACGAATCGTATCGCAGAAGCAACTAATTTATTTATGATGGTGGCATTTACCGCCTTGCCTAATGTCAAATCTACAACGACGTGGAGTTAATTTAATAAGAAACATATCTCTTCAATAGGCCCTTTCAGATCTGATTTTCTGAAAATGATGACCTCTTGACCCTTTATTCGTATTTTTTGTATTATGAGACTGTGGACGTAGTTTTTAATCTTTGCCCTCTAACACCTTCGAGATATGTCCTCCAGACAAGACCTGGATATTAGTATCAACTGAAATCAAATGTATCTTTTATGTCTTTAAATACATATTACATCTATGGCAGAGAAAATTTTTGTCGGTAGTATTATGCAAAGTGCAGCAAAAAAAAGACGTGCATAGCTTTATGTGTCTGCTTTTTTCTCCTATCTCCTGTTTTGTTTTGTGAATGTGCAGTTAAACGTCACGAGAGAGGCATGTACATCAAGGACAAAAGTGAACAACAATTTATCAGGAAATAAATTTCCATGGTGCAGCTGAATTAATTACTGTACAGTGAAATGTTTTGCTTTGTTTTGTTTTGTTTTCTCAACATCCAGACGTAACTCTTTCAAAATAATATTGCATCGTCTAAGTATGTTTGAGAAGTAAACATATAAGAGATCACTGGTACTAATGTTCTTTCCTTATGAAATACCATAGATTTAATTTCAAATTCCTCAAAAAATGAATAGTTGTTCTAATAATATGCGAGCTATCATCGATACAATGCAAAACCCAGTGCAGAAACCTACACATTAAAATATGAGAAGTCTACAGGTAATGTTCTTTCTTTATAAGAATCATAAAATTTAATTTTAAAATTTCTCAGTAGATAAACAGACATGAAAGGGTCAAGTTATTCTGAACTGTGCAGTCTTTAGCATGTAAAAACTATACATTTAATTATGATGTGAAGGTCTCAGATCTAAATCTAGGCCCGGAGAGTGATTAAAAAACACCATGGCTACAACAGTATCACTTACCTAGGCGGGAATGAGAAGAGAGATGAGAGATTCTGTCAGTTGCTACTCCTGAAGATGACAAAATATCCACAGTAAGAAACTGGCACCACTAGCCACTGGGGCCCCAACTCTCACTACACCGCGGCTATTTATAGACACTTGTTACGTAATCACGCCAAAATCAGATCGCTTTTCACCCGTCTGATTTTTGCGCCCGGATTAATCATCCATTTCTCCGAGCTGCCCGATAGACTCGGTCAAATAGCTTAAAAATGAAAATAGGTGACGGATATGTGACAATTAGACAAGGGTGGGTGCCATATGCGAGAGGAGGAGGAGAGAAAGCTTCCCTCGCACACACGATGTTATTAGGACTGGAAATCTCTCCGTGAGCACTCCCTCACCCACTACAGCAAATAAAAAGCGCTCGGTGGGTAGTTTGTTATTTCTTTTTTTGCCCGGGCTGTTGCCTCCTATCCCAGTTTCTCTCTCTCTTTCTCTCTCTCTCGATCTCTCCCATACACCAACCATGCGTTTACTGTATACCCTCGTCACCACAGAGTCCGCCCGACCGCCCGCCCGCCCGCCTGCCCGTTTGCCTGTCTGTCTGTCTCGGTCGCTGGCTCACATTTGCTGTTGGCTGATTGGTCTGCAATCATTTCCATCATCACCTCATTTCAGGTCCAACCCTACACCATCCATGGTTACTGCCCTTGTTTCTATGGTAATTATAGCGTCTACTGCACCATATTGCCCCACCACTCTTCGAGCATCTCATGGATGCAGCTAAGCCTTTCATCACCGATTTCGTGTTGTCCCCCCCACTGTACAGTGATACGCTCTCCACCCACCCAACCTGTCAATCCTTCCCATCCCAAGTAGTTTTGAAAAGCTACTTCTCTCCTCCTCTCGCCAAGATGTAAGAACTACGGCCCTCTTTCCTCCGCTGTCTATTTTCTTAGCCTCTATCAGACCGCTTTCTTTCTCTATTCCCTTGCAATGTTGGTGGCCCATCCAAACCTGCAGTGCAGACATGCTCTTTCCCCCGCCTCCCTTCCCTACTCTTCAGTTTTCTACACTTTCCCACCCATTACTAACAACCCCATGTGATTAGCAGCCAGTCGAGGATGGCAACAACAATAGAAAATGTAACGGTCAATAAAAACGGAACGACTGAGTCAGACTGACCAAAGTGGTCCCTCAATTTTCACATCATTAAATCCGACTGGCCTCTCGGAATTTGTTCACAGCTCTAAAGTCTAGGCTAAGACAGGCACAGTGTGGTATAACGGGGTGAACACAGGTGTTTCCTTTCTTTTGTACACCCTGACGACAGGTGAAAAGCCATAACAAAAGAGTAACAGTACCTGAACTGTGTGTTCAAGGGAATTGTACGATTAACGGGACCTTGGGTGGGGTTGGATTCGAGGAGAGGAGAGAGTCTAACTGCTTGAGAAACACAGTAATCGCTTGCGAATGCTGGTATGTTATAGTACTCTTTGCTGTCCTTTGTTGGTTTCCTATACCTATCTTTTGCAGCCTTTCTGGCTGAAATAGTATCTGTGACTAAATATGTAATGTCTTGTAATCCCCAATAACCGCTGATTACATAAGACATATCCTGCGCGCGAACTGTCTCCCATTGAAACAGCAGTCTTATAAACTTCTGAATTTTTCCCATAACACCAACTGTACATTAGTATTTTCTCGGGTACCAAATATCTTCAAGTTTGATTTAATCCAGCCAAAGTGCTTTCTTTTTTAACCCATATCATAACAGGCTGCTCCTCTAAGAACTCTTCTTCTTGTCCGCCAAGACCAAGATTCAAAATGTAATCAAGCTGCACAACAATGCGTGTCTGATGCTGATCGAAGACATCGACTGTGCAGTGGCTATTCTTGATATTATAGGTGCTCATCAGGTTTACCATAGATACAATAATTCAAACACTATCTGGTTCCTACTGCTACAGTTAGCAGCATCAAATATTTATCTTTCACAACCAATACACCATACTAGGAGATACCAGTGTTCTTTCTCAGACATTTCCCTCCCTTGTTGAGAGAAACCTCCATTTTGCTATTGCAATATGGATTTATTGTCTAAGAAAAGCTGTAATTACTATAGTTAGCACTTCGAAGTACTCTGTTAAAGTAAAATTCGAATGGCTTATAAATAATATCCTGGCAGTGAAATTATAAAACACAACTGAAATGATATCGTGACGCGATCCTTTACTTCCATAGTCTTAATTTCTACACAATATTCTCATTCCCTTTGAATGTTCAGCTCTGACAGTGTAGGATGAATCATCTGATATAATTCATTATATAGCATTGTTTTTACGCGGGCAGCAATGACGTTTTTGTTGCCAGTGGCTCTCTCAGCCATAGTGAAGTGTGGACTTTTCACAATGCTTTGCTATGCATGAAATTAATATTTTTGACATGATCTTCACAGTTTCCACTTTTGCAAATCTCAACTGTGGAGCGAGAACTGTGGAGGGGAGGGGGAGGGGGGAGTAGGAGGAACAGGAGGAAGAGATTGTCTCAAGTTCATTTTCAAAATGGCTGCTGATAGCATCCTGTTTCAAGTGGAAGCAAATTAAACTGGTTCTTTGCATGCAATGATTTGTTTTGTTTTATTTTGTTTAAACAATGAATTTGACTGTTAATTTCGGTTTAAAGCTAGGTAGGTGAGTTAATCTCAATTCAGGGTTCTCTACCTAATTGACTCACAATTTCGTGCTGTGAAATACAATGAACATATTGGCAGCTTAGACACAGTGATCCGTCATTCCATAGATTACACACCAGCTCAGTGGTCCAATCGTGAGTGCAGACTTATCCCCGCCCCTATCCCACTTCCGGCCGCGGCCATTAGTGCATTCCCATGATGCCTCAGTAATAGTTCACCTTCAGACTGCACTTATTTTACCCTGCCAGGCTCGATAGCTCAAATCGAATCACACACTCGCTAAATTTTGTTGTCGATTACACGGCTCAAGTCACAAAAGCAATTCTCCCTTCCGATACTCCAGGCAAAAACACACACACATTTACCCCCTGTCGAATGCACATATCCTGGTCAGTGGGTATTCGTTAGATATTGAAAAACAAGACTCTGCCCCCATACAGTGAGTCTAGAGAGAATTATGAAAATCTTGAATTTGTGAGTCGTGATTGTTGGAGGGGAAGACCATCTCAGAATCCCTCATAACAAAACAGCATGGTTACGTAATGCTTGCACTTCTAAGCTGACCAACAGAAAAAAAAATGCATAACGTACCATCAAGCTATATATCTACTCTTTTTGGTCCTAAATAATACTTTTGTTATTTTTTCAGCATGAAAGACACTGTTTCTATGATAGCCTCTGATGGAGCGTGTTGACCTCACATGCACATGTATCAGTTGTCATCACTCAGTCTAGCAGTTATAATAGAACATGCCATCACAACAGCAGTCTTGCCACCAAATCCTCCCAGATATTGGGAAAGAAGTAAATCTGTTAATACATACTAAAGTAAACGAGAGTGGTAGGCAGGTATCTATGAACATGTGTAGATTATCTCATTTAGTAATATGATTGCACCATAATGGAGATTTCACGTCAGGAAACAATATGGATTCATAGTTATTTACTCTTTATGCTTCCCTCTTTGTTACTCTCCCATCATCTTTAGTGTCCCCATCTGTAATTCAGTCCACAATTCCGTACCAATCCTTCCCCCTTCCAGTCCCTTTCCTTTTCACCCCCCCCCCTCCCCTCCCTCATCCCCCTTTTCCTAACCTTCTTTGTAACAGCCTCAACTCAGCTCTATTGATTCCCTCAGACCACCCCGGTTGCCATTCGATTCTCGGGTGTAGATATCTAGGCCCGCCCACCACCGCCACCTGCTGTAATGTATGCAGGCCTGCGCCGGCGACAGATCAATCAGCCAGATCTATAATTATGATGTATTAGAGCCGCCGAGGTGTACACACTAATCCTCGGCCACAGAGCAGACATCAGTGCCACGGAACAACAAACAATATAGAAAACGCTGGGAAAGAAACGAGCTCTACCTAATATTCTATATCGGAGGGTTACATTTATCATGCATTTACATGTATGGATAGATTTCGTTTGCAACAATTGAGCATTAGGTTGTAAATGTGTCGTTTTGAACGTGTAGGATACTAGAACAGACAAAGTAATACAAACTTTGGAAACGAAGCCCCGTCCTACCAAATATCTTGTATAGCAGTTACATCTACCATGCTATGAACATAGACATATTGCCGTTCCTATCCCACAACTGAGCACCAGACTCGCAAATGTTTTGTTTTAAAGGTGCAGGGACCTCTAATCGATTACCCAGCAGCCATATATAATGAGGGAAGAATGAAATTATACATCCGGCTAGTCTGATGAAAAGAATTTTCTTTCTTGCTAAGCTTTTAATTGTTGGCTTCTATTTTTACAATGCTGATTAATTAAAAAATAGAGAATTGCAGGTCCTTATTTTCCTGTCTTGCTTTTATTAAAAAATCTTAAAGGACCTCGTTTCCTTTTCGAGTTTGAAGATGTCCGTGGGAACTGATCAAAATGACGTTAGAGTTCTATCATTTTTTTAAAATAGATCCTCTCCAATTTATATAAATTCTCGCTACCGGTATGGCGAGATTAAGAAACAAAGTTATTGAGAGAACGGATGGACAGATGAATAGAAAGATACGAGAATGGATGAATGGATGGAGGGGCAAAAAAATAGGACTTGATGAAATATTAGACAATCACAATCTGAGAGTATATAACAGTATCATACAATGTACTTAAAAAATATTATGTGACAAGATGAGAAGCCCCCATTGTATGCAAATCTACAAGTTATCTTCTACTAATAATTAGTTTGGGCCCCCTTTCTCTGTTGGTCTAGAAGGATAAAATTGGGATGATGTATGAGTTAATGAGATGGCCTCACAGTTCATGATGAATGACAGATCAACTGATAAGACTTAGCCGGGTGTCTGGTGGCAATTCCATTGGCTTATAGCACTGCTCATAATGAAAACCCTAGGGGCCGATGAGTACAGGAAATGTAAGATGGTTTATAGTTTATAACACTTGGAATTATAGTGGTAGTGGCAATACGCTTACATATATTTGCCCTAGAGTCAATATAGTTCTAACACATTCCAGCATTATCTTGATTTTATGAACTCATTTTTATTCAGATTTCTCCAACGTTGGACATTTTCTATATTCTCTTCGCCCATTTTCCCTCTCCCTCCTCCCATCTGACTTTATTTTAGTTTTTTTTTCTCCATTTCTGATGTAATGTGCGCATTTCATATTTCTTGCTAGTTCACCATATTCATAACTCCATTTCCAAATTTCCATTTTCATATTGTTATCCAAATACACTGAAAATATACATCTATTTGCCATTTTCATATCCAATTTCATAATTTTTTACTCTAACGGACAGAGAAGAGAAGGATATCAAGAACATACTGAATTCTTTGTATGCTGGCCTTAAAAAATTGTCTGGATGAATATTCTAAATTTTAAATTTATGCGATTTCTGGAAGTAAAACACCTAAAAACTGGGTTCTTGAATTTTGTTTATTTGTATGTTTGAGAAGTTCATTTTATTGTTTACTTTCGGTAGCTTTGGCAAAATAACCGTTTTATTTTTTGAGGTTCATATTTTTTCCAAAGCATTTTGAATGAAGTCAAACTTAATATCTAATCAACCCTTCTAGTGTGATAATGCTGTGACCAAGTTTTGATAATGCTTGATAAATGATGATCGTATTCTCTCTCATTTAAAAGTCATGACATTCAGTCATATTACAAATTAATACGAACAGCTGTAGGCCAGTGATAAAAACTATATATTAATACAGCATCTCATAATAAAATTTGTCACCGATCAAACCAGGCCTACAATCGACTCTCAAGCTTACAGACTGATATGTTGATGAGTTTGCATACATTTCCTGAATCAACTGTTTGGAATACAGAACAATATCAACACCACGAAGAAAAGTTGATTGGGAAAGGCTGAGAGGGAGGGAGAAGAAATAGATGGACCAACAACTTTCAGGAATAGACTGGAAAAACGTTAGAGGAAAGGCAAGTTTAGTTCACAACAGTAACGGATAGAGAAAACTGGTGTAAAACTGATCAAGAGACGTCGCGACAACTCGAAAAACATACCTAGAGACTAGGACAAAGATTGAGATGATGAAACAAAGTGTTACAAATATTGAAAAGTACAAATCTCACATATGCAACATATTAACATCCAAGTGTTCACGTAGAATCCTCATCGTAACCTTGATTCCTTAGCTCTAATGAGTGATGATGAAATGATAATTTGGCTCAGCATACTTGCTATTGCCTGTATCCACATCTATGGAACGGTTCTGAAATCATTGTGCATCTTTTGTTCCGGGCACAATTTGGACAAGTGTTGCCTCCTGGATCTTACAACGTCACAGATTTTAGTTTAGATAATTTTTACGAAAAATAGATGATTATAAGTAATTACTGATATAAATATGTCTGCCGACTTTTGAGAAAGGAAATAATGCTGGAAAGACAGAATTTTCCCAAGAATATCCAAATCACTTCTACGCAGAAGACCTCAAACAAACAAACAACCACAGAAAAATGCAAAAACAAAAACAGAACAAAGCAAAACAAATCGAAAGAAAAGAAAACAAAGCAAAATTAAAATAAAACAAAACAAACAAATAAACAAACAAAAAATCATCAATTACAAACTCTAAATAAGAATTTCGGTAAAAGATAAAATAAAATTAAAATTCATTTGTACGTTCGTTAATTAATTTATTAAGAAAAGTAGGATGATGATCCAAATGAAAAGATATCATACTTCTTTGGAATTTTATAACCTATTCCTTTAATTGCTGATATGCTTAGTTACTAGATAATATCGTTGGTGAGAATGTTCTTGTTTCTCACACGGTACAAACTCACGTGCAGTGTGTTTGTGTTATAAGCTTTCACATACTTATATGATATTACCATGACTACAGCTTGTATAAAACTGGAAGTAAATTTGTGCCATGAGGAATAAGAAAATCAGTTTCATAATATCTGGTAAACAATAAAAAAAAATAAATCTACTGAAAAAACAAACAAACAACAACAACATTAATCACTAAAGATCATCACACCCATCTGTCTATTTAACATATATCTTTAATCATTTCTCTATACTAAACAGGCTTTTTTGACCACTTAGAAGTTCCTTTGTTATTCAAATAGGTTAGCCAATATATTAGTGAGCTGTTTTGTCTTTTTTTTTTTAATCCTTTCTTTTACGGTTACGATTTTGTTAAGCTTTTCAACCTCCTGTCGTGGTGGTTATCTCAGCTGTACAAAAACAAATATATAAGTTTGCGAGCTCAACATGCTCTTTCTTGTAGGATATTCTTAATTTTGATTCTGAAAGGACGAGGATCTTCCATAGTTAACATTCGGTGACTGATTACAGTACTTTAGTGTTGAATCCATGCAAAGAAAAATAAATAAATGCATAAATAAATACATGATTAAATAAACAAACAAACAAATAAATAAATAAACACATGAATAAATAAATAAATAAATAATGCATGAATAAATAAACAAACAAATAAATAATGCATAATGAATAAATGTCTTGGACGTAAGTTTGTTTGTTAACCGCACAGCATGAATCGTTTGTTATGTTTGCCCAGTGATTAAAAGGAAGCCACACTAAATCTTGATCATACAAAGTAATAGAATTTGGTACTACGATGTAGAACAAAAGCTACATTATAATCAAAGTAATGCTCTCAAACAAACAAACAAACAAACAAACAAACAAACAAACAACAACAACAAAAACGAATTTTAAAAAATATTAGAAACAAATAAAACAAATGGGAGCGTAAAGAGTACCAGTACTGAAAATAAAGCCTAGCATTTCTGGAACTTTTGGGCCATATCCTAATTTTGCAATCCCGATTACAGCCCCCACTGACATTGAGTAGCTTAATCCAAAAAACTACTGAAGCAAAAAATATGTGTGCCTAATACCCTTAGTAATCAACTCACATGTTAGTAATTCTACTAATTTAAACTGGATAGGCTAAAAAATAAACTTTATAAAATTCCTCTAGAAAGAAAAAACTATGGAAACATCTCAGTTGTGATATGAAGATTAATTGAAGAATAATTGCACTTTGAGAAATAATATTGATTTCAGTTGTATGTTGTTGTAAATGGCTTTCCTTAGGGAATATAATATATATTGATTCTGACTAAGTCAATAACTTCACACATTTTTTGTTGAACTTATGCTATAAATTACTGACTAGTTGTCGTTGTCTGGAAGTATGGCAAAACTATATATTATTGTCCAGCAGTGTAATGTATCTATACATTCATTCAGTATTTATGGTGCTCAGTATTTCTTTAAACTTCATCCCTTTTTCTCATTAAAAAACCAATGGACATTTTCTCCTTTCCGTTAACACAAGTGTCTCTGCTGTTTTGTTTTTGTTGTTGTTTTGAAGTTTTATCTTTGCTTCTTGTTCTTGTTGTTTTAAATCTCACTTTAAACTAAAATGTCAGCAATGATTATACTTTCCTCCTGTGTCCAGAAAAGAGACCATGCTTTAGTGGAACAGAAACTAATTGAATTTAATTTTATTTTATTATTATTATTATTTTTTTTTTTGTAAATTCGACAAAATTTTAATGCCGTTTAATTACTGCAATGGAAATGATTCTCTTCTTCCAGATTTTTTATTTGTTCATCACTAGACAGGATTAATAGCTATTTTCATTGCTCTGTTGCTGGATTCCTGAGACATGTAAGCAGTCATGCTTATGTCAGGCATCTCTCATCCTTAAATAATTTCCTGTGGGAAATTGTTAATGGAGCCCATAAGCCTCTGGACCGGAAAAGAAGATGGAGACGTGTTGCTTGTTTCCCCTGTCCGCCAAAATGCAGGAGGCGTTCAGCACAGCTTAACATTAATATATTATTATAACGTAATACTCTACAATGGCAGAGATTTCGTAGAGAAGAGAAAGATTAGCTATGAAAACTGTGGGGCAGGGATATCAAATAAATTTTCCACGAACTAAATCTTATTCTATTCTCCACAAAGTACACTATACTAAATGTTGTTCTGCTATAAGCTGTACCAAATTTTATATTGTGCTGGTTTGACAAACAACAACAACAACAACAAAACAGCAAGCTCTGCAAAACACATAGTTTAAATCAATGTTCCGAAAGTACAAGTGTTCCAGCATGTGTGAAGGTCTACCTGCCAGATCCTGCGTTTTTTCATTAGATTTTGAAAAGAAAATATGACAGCACCCGTCTCTGCTTCCCAATTCTTTTGCTTCTAGTTGTGATTCATTTATTTCATTTTCTCTTACCTTCTTAAATAACTTTAAACGCCTGTTTAAGACTCCTAGAGGGATTCCCGTCATCTTAGCTGACTCTCACATGTGTATTTCACCTTTTTGGTGGTTCTTAAAAACTAGCCGTACAAGACTATGTGCCTACCTACTATATTGGAATCTGACTCTTTAAATAAAAAATATAACATTTCTCTCTCAGATTCAGAGACAAATTAACTTCCACCCCATCTTCTTTTCATCATCGCATAATTGTAATAATCGTAATTTCTATGTCATGAAGTGTTCCATCAACCCACTTCTACATTTAGTTATTTTTTCCCTACGGATTCTGTTCAGTCAATGACGTTGCACGTTACTCTATAACTTTGAACGAGATAGTTATCGTCAAGGTTGCGGTTGCTGCTTTGCTCGGACAAGATTTGAACCTTTGAGAAAATTACAGTACTTGGCAGAGAATCTACGTGGCCTTACGGTTGATGGCATGTAAAATAAATGAAATGTTACTGTTCGTCACGAATGCTACTTTTCATGAAAAAATAACACGAGAACTGAATTTATTTATTCAGACGAGATACAACAGGCGATACAACAAAATAACAACAGACGAGAAACAAAATTTATGAAAAGCTGAGAAATCCCTTCCTCCTAATAGTATTTGTTAAACGTAATCATTTTCAAATGCCAAAAGGCTAAGTGGGCTTTGACTTGGAGATTGAAGATGGGAGAAAAACCTAGGAGCTGCTACATTCTGCTACATCTCGATGAACATGAATATACTTCACAGTGGTAATATTCATCTATATCCGAGGACATACCAAGTCTGTTTTTTGCTTCCACTCTATCCTCCCCCCCCCCCCCATACACACACATCCCAACCTTTCCTCCACATCTCTATGCCCGCTCTCATACGTTCGGCATTGATTCTGTCTGTAAGATACAAATATACACGTACACGTTCCCTTACTCTAGCTGATTTGTTCTTCCCATTTCAGCGATTGTACATAAAGGGTTATCGTTCTCTCTACTTCTAATTTATCTTTCTATTTTTTTGCCACAATTTTAATATGGAATAACATGGACAGACAGGAAATAACTCCTCTATCTGTTGTCACCCTGTAGCCTGTTCAAATCTCTAGTCTGAATGGACTTAGTAAATCTAACCCGGGATTCAGGTACTAAGACATGACTGAGAGACGTTGTGAGAGTTAGTATTTCCCTCGGTACAGCTCCTGAGGTCCTATCTGAACGGAGCAGTTCTTTAACCATGAAAACAAAGTCTGTGGTATTTCATCTCGCTTTCTCTCATCTCGGATGGTTCTTTTATTTGTATCAAGAGATGGCTGGTTAATATTTTCTCCCTTTGTTTCATCCCAGCTATGGTGGAACTCTCATCCTTGAGATGTATT
The DNA here is from genome assembly GCA_039654565.1 of Peronia peronii. Taxonomy (NCBI): domain Eukaryota; kingdom Metazoa; phylum Mollusca; class Gastropoda; order Systellommatophora; family Onchidiidae; genus Peronia; species Peronia peronii. The sequence continues at coordinate 7,863 of JBCEWB010350673.1, read as the reverse complement.
TATTTAATCAGTTATTTTTCTGAAAACTATTTTCTTTGGTTGTTATCAGAAGCCTTCATGAATATGGTAATTAGAATATTCGTCAGGAACCCAGGACATCAGGAGAAAATGTTCTTGACTTGCCATCCCTTCCTGCCATTCTTGAAATTTCAACAGGCAAATCTCTTGGCAAATCACATCAATGAGCCTTGCAGATTGAAGTCACATTTTGACCATATTTACTGAGCATAAAATGATGCATTCTGAAGCCAGGCGAAACAAACAATGCGGAAAAAAAGGTCTATCAGTGCCATTCATAGCTGACTGGGCATCGCGCTCTGCAGTGTTCTCCTAAGTCTGTATTTCTACCGAGGCAAACGAACATTGATAATGTCTGAATGATAGAGTATACCATGTCTGGAGATGGAAGATTTGCACTGGAATCTAGATCTAACCTTATGGCCAAATTCACTGCATTCCTTTCGGTTGGTCTGCGAGAACATATTTATTTTTTCCCCGTCTCCTTATTTTCTGGTCTTTATTTCTTCCCCTCTAAATTTTAAACCCAGACATTCTTTTTCATCATCAAGATCTCATTCCCAAAACTTCATCCTCCTCAATAACTCTCTTTGACAAGAAAAAATAATGAAACTTTCATCTCCGATTGTAGGGAAAATATCTCTGGCGGGCTTTAATTCTCTTCCAAGCGATCACGTCGTATTGAATCTGAGGGGGAGATTGTTGATCTAGAATTATTTGCCTGATGCAGCGGCACATCAGACGCGGAAAATGATGGACGGAGCCCTATGAATATTTCAGCCCACAATGCCCGGATACATACTCGTGGTCTGCGCTCGGATCCAGACCCTAGCCAGTTTACATTTCGTCATTTCTCCTTTTTCTTTGCTCCCCTCTGTCCCCTCCCCCCCCCCCCCCAAGAAAAAAAGAACACAGAGTCAAGGATTTATTTAAATAGTGCCAAAATTTCTGCTGAAGGTAATAACAACCGAAAAAAAAAGTTCCTGATATAATGTAAATGAGAAAAGTAAACTACTGCATCAGGAGATTTTCATTCGATTATCTTTCATCGGCTTCCCCTCTCAAAGGCTGAGCAGAGAGGACAGTCATTTGCATTCCCTCATTGCCTTCCTGTAAACGTAGACATTGACAATTGGCTATTCATGGCCAGCCGCCCAGCCACTTCGGCCTCAGACAATCTCATATTAGAAATAATCTTATGTGTGGCCTGCAAATCATGAATCACATAAAGTCTTCAGACTGCCAGGTATATAAGATAGTAACTTTTGCTCATATCAAATGAGTGTAGTATAATTATTCTCATCATTATTTCACTTCTTGTGACGAATGTATCTTGCTCTTATATTTTGCTTTTCATTTGGATTTTATTGTTGTGTTTACTTGTATGTATGACGCTCTTTACTTGTAACTTCTGATCCAACAAACACATTTCTTTACTATTGTATTTGCCTTTTATTTGCTTGTAATTTTCTTTCATTGCTGAGAAAATGGTAAAAAATGAGTTCAAGACAAGTGGCTGTAAAGGCTGTGGACTTATGCTATCATGGATCAAATCAAGGTAAAAATTTAAGTTTCATGATTAAAAGAAAAAAAAAAAACAGCTATCCAGCTTCGCTTGAGATCAAAGGAGCTGTTTATCAAACAGTATCCGTAAATTCTTAATTGCTAAACACGTCTTAATTATTTCATCTCATAATTGATTAAAGATGTTGTAAATCAAATAGTTGAAACCACCGAATTTGAAGTCTTGTTGTTGCTTACAGATTATGACAGAGCTGTTACACGTCATGCGAACATCAATGTTTGAATGTCAAGCCTTTGAGGTCGTCAAATGTATTGGCCATCACCAAGCTTAGATCTCCGAAAGACTATAAAGCGAGACAGTTCAGCAGGTCATAGACTCCTCTTTTTGAATTCCAGATAAGTCGAAGAAGCACATGCTGCATAATATCCACTGGAAAAAAAAACAAAAAAAAAAAACGGGCCTTGCACCAACGTGCTCTAAGAGATACACTAAATGAACTTTGGTTCAAACCCTCGCTTTACTGTCAGACTAGCCCTGAACTAGCTGGTCCTCTGACCTACCATCAGTGCGGAGATGAGATGCGAGAGGGCGTGTACACACTTCACAGCTGAGAAGGAAAATGTTCACTCCATTAAATGAAAACCCCATATGGCACTTTGTTCCAGGCTCTGAGCAAATCTGCGTGTTACCCTACACTTCAGTTCTTTTATCACAGGCGTTTCTTGTCGAGAGCTGACATTTCGCTAAATCTTTTGAGAGGGCACAGGGAGTCTTTGGCAGGTAGCTTTTAATGAAAAGATGTTCACAGTATTATTGTCAACGCTTCAACGAACTTGAACGTTAATGCAAGAATACTATATTTTATATAGCAACAGTTTTTCTAAAAGAGATCCCAGCCCCATTTAGAGCCTATGACTGTGAAGAAACGACCTGTGTGGGGAGCTTAGTGTTAGAATAAAGACGTGCTTTAAAAAAAAAAAATGGGTATATTTTTTTACGATGTGGGCTGTGCGGTTGGGAGGGACGCGAAGGTTTTTAATAAACCAGAACGCCACCCACGTGGTGCGAAGGTCGGATGGTGTGCATTGCCGGTTCTATTTCAACTTTTCTCGGCCATTACTGAGAGTTTTATGTCACGGCTCAGGTTTCTCGGTGGAAGCTTTGCTGTCTCACGTAAAAGTTTGCAATGAAAGATCCTTTTCAGGTGTCTTATTCTCACTTCCCAAATGATACGCCAGCAACTGTGTCACAATTTCGTGTGATTTTTACCCATCATGTTTCTAGTTTAATTTATTTTTTGTTTTGTGTAAAGCTTAATTTTTTTTGTGGTCAAATTTTGTTGTTGTTTTGTGTTTTTCGTTTGTTCTCACACACAATAAAAACTCTCTCTAAGGTCTCGTTTTCTCCCTCTTTACTATCTTTTCTTTCTTTTTTTCTTTCTTTTTTTTTTTTTTTAAAAATGTGTGTATGTGTGTGTGTGGGGGGGGGGCGGGAGGGGGGAGGGGGGGGGGATATTTTTCCTTCATTTCCATAGTTTTCTTTCACTTTCCAAGCCATTCTTTTGATCATGAGCAGCAAGCAGACCAACTTGAGACAGGGCCACAAAACGCCTACAATTTTTAATTAAATGAAAATTCTTTCATGAGAAAAATCTCACCCCAAACTCAGCACCGCCCTGGCGATGTACTATGGAGCGTCCAGGGAGATGATGGCCGCCGAATTGCAAACAAAAATGCGGGACTCCACGCATGGAATGGAATGTTATTACAATCTGAAAAGGAGGGGCCACAAGACATATTGACACTTCAAAAGACTGCAGTTAACGACGTCGGAGTGGCCAGCCTGTTAGAGTTGGAAAAATCAACATGGCAAATAATAATAATCCTTGGACCAACAGAGCGCCCAGAAATCGCAGGGAAAAGCTTTAAAGAGGCAAATGAATCGCCCTGTCCCATCTCAAATCATCATTTGCACGAGACAGATCATATCTTGTAAAAACTTTAAAAATGGATGGAAAAAGCGGGGAATTTGGAATCTTTTGGAGCCGAGCTTTAAAAATACAATCTAAAATCAAAGGTAACAACTGAGATGATGGGGGAGAGGAGGGGTGGGGAGGGAAAGGGAAAGAGGAGGTTTGGGGCAATATTTAGTTATGCCGAAGATGAAAGTGAAAAGGGCCCCAGGGGTGGGAGAGGGGGAATCTAACATTGACCAGGAATTTAGTGTTGAAAAAAAAAAAAAAACCAACTGATAATCCCCCCCCCCTTTTCTATAAAAAAAGAAAGAAAAAGAAAGAAAAAAAGATTAAAAGAAAGAAAGAAAGAAAAAAGCAGAAGGTTGAAAGGAGGAGGTGAGAAAAAGGGGAAGTTTGGGGGAGGGGCAGAATGGATGGGAGGAGCGACAGAAAAAAAAATGGGAAAGAAAGTAAGGAGGCAGGATCTGGGGAGATATTATGCAAGAAATGAGGTCTGAAGGAGTAAGACATGTTTAAACAGAAAATTAATATTAGCAGGAGATTATGCTGTAGAGTGGCTCGGTCTAGGAGCCCCCCGAGGGGCCAGGCTATTCATCTCTATCCCCCTCCCCACATCTTCATTTCCCTCCCCCCTCCTCTTTCCACCTTTTGTCCCATTCTGAATCAATTCTGTGATCGTCTGCCCATGTTTGTCTTGTGTCAAACGTGTGAAGAGTTTTGCCCCCTTGGCCACAGTTTTTCATTCTGCAATAGCCCCCTCTTCGCCTTTCAGCCAAAGATTTTTTAACTGAAATGGTTTCTCTTTGACTGTGGGGAAATTTCAAGGTACAGAAAGCTCGCATGGAGAAACGCCTGGTGATCTCGCGGGTGCCTCCATCAAACACTGTCCAGCCCTTGTTTCATTCGTTCTCAAGGATGAGTTGAAAAGGAGAGATAGATCGAGAAGAAGATGATGGATAAGGAAGGAGTTTGAAAAAAAAAAAAAAAGGAAAATCAGACATAGTTCAACACACTTTTATCTTCTCTCTCTCTCTCTCTCTCTCAAGGGTAGGTTGAAAAGAAGAGACAGAGAAATTGAAAGGAAGAGGAAAGATACATTCAATATCGACAAAGAAACAAAAAAGAGAAAATAAATAAATAAATAAAATGAAAGGATGAGAGAATCAAACACAGTTCAAAACTTTCATTTTTCCCGCTCAAGAGTAAGTTGAAAAAGAGAGACAGATAGATTGAGTGGGAGAAGATAGAAGATACAAAAGATGTCGATGAAGAAGGAAAAGAAAAAAATAAAACGAATGGATGGGTGAACTTGAAAAGAATGCAGGACAAAATTGGAAATCAGGCAGACTTGGCCTATTCCTTGAAGAATTCTTATCGGGTCATCTTCTTTCTGGCCTAACGATTTTTTTTTTTTTCAATCTACCGTAATTTCTCTTTGCCGACGGGGGATTCTCAGCAAACTCTCCTGCCTGTGGTTTGTGGACATCCAGCTTCCCCCTTTCAAATGCTGCATCCTTTACCAACGAGCTCCTATTGTCTGCTTCGGTCTCTCCGGCCATTTTCCCTGGGGCAGACAGTCCATCTGCTAGGCCTGCCAGAGTTCAAGAAAAGTGAACCTTCACAGTAATCTGTCAGGGACTCAGAGGTCAGGCTTTATGGGCAAAATCCATGCCGTCCTCGCGTGCTGTTACTGATTATATATCTTGTCTGCATTGCTCTGTGTACTCCAAGGTCGATCTTTATAGACGAAACTCGGATTATTCTTATTACTTTTTATGTTTTGGATGCCTTTTCTGAAATTCAGACCCATTTTTTTCTGACTTTGTTCTAAATATACCAGGCTGTAGAAATTTGCGTTGTAATGGTTTTCTAACATCCTAAATACTCTTCCTCATACAGCATATCTCTTGCATAAACAGAGAAAGGAAATAACCAGAAGAAGCAGCAGAAAAAGCAGGAGAAGAGAGATGAAGAAAACAAAAAGAGATATAAGGAAGTAGAACAGCAACCCCAACGAGAACCATGACCATATCATTTCAGTACGTCTTATTTACACACAGCTTGGCATCTTGTGATTTGAGAAATGTAGATCTGCACCGCCATCTGCTTTCACAAGGTTTCGTTCATCTGGAGAATTTTTTTTTTAAATAGCCCTGCGACTTAAAGTGTATGGCAAAGCCTGCGCACCTCGATGTTGATTATTTTGGTTGATCAAACTGAATTTTACTCAAAGAGAACGTGTTTTGAACGCGTCATGCTATTGAAGATACGATTCGGATCAAGCACCCTCGCGAGTTTATTATTCAATTATTACCGCATTTGTAGAATAACGTTAAAGATAATAAGCTTCTTTTCGGGTTTATGTACATAGAAACACAGATCCAAATGCAACAATGTTGTGTGCCAAATTTCATATGGATCCATTCAACATTTTGGAGTCCATAAGCCTATTGTGGGTTTTCTTGCAATTTTATAATATAGACTAGTAGAGAACCCACTCACGGCGTCCTTGGGGATTTTTTTAAAGGACGACTGGACACAGCCCTGGGACTCAAACCATGGCAAGCGTGCACACCTCGATGTTGGTATTTTGGATGATTAAACTGAACGTTACTAAAAAAACATGTCTGGTGTTTTGAACGCGTCATTCTATCCAACGTACAATTCGGATCAAACACTCTCGCGTTTACTATTCAATTATTATCTCATTTTCAGAATAACATCAAACATATTAGTCTTTTTTTCCGGTTTAGGTAAGTAGAAACACAGATCTTTATGCAATAATTCTGTGTGCCAAATTTCAGATGGACAAATTCAATAGTTTTCAATTCCATAAGACTTTTGTGAGTTTTGTGGTAGATTATTAGTATAGATGATGACCACGAACGTCGACAACGATACAGTAACACCCCAGTTAAATGCGATAAGCAAATGGTTGAATAAATAATAAGTAGGGAGCAGATCCGTTCAGACAGGAATCCCAATCCTTCCCTTCTGTGGGGATAAGCTGCACGCTGGAACTTAGCCTCCTAACATAGGGTGACGTTCTCAGGCATCTTAAAACCTCCCAAATCGTCATCCCTGTATTATTATGAGCCATCCGTCAACTTTACACGAGTACACACAGTCTTGTCGTTGTTCGCGGTTGAACGACTAGGACCTGCAAATCCTTTTTGGAGACGCCGAAGCCTGAATTCCAGGTGTTTATTTAGCTAAAATAACACAGGTCTGGCAGTTTGAACTAGAAGAATGACATATTTGAGTTGCTTTCTGTGAGCCTTCAATTGGATCGGGCCAGCTGTTGTATGAAAACCTTGAATCTCTTTTCTTCTTGAGTTATTTTTTTCAACAATAACACTGAAAATGTGGCAGCTATTGACAGAATTGTGAGCTACTTATTTCAACATGTGTTCAGTTTGCTCTTAATAAACACACAACACACCCGCTCCGGCGAGTACAGCAACGGACGCACACAGACATACATATTATAGGCATAATTATCTATTGATACCACCAGACATTTCAACAAATCCTACATGCCAGAGTGTTTAAATTGAGAAATAATGAGCTCAAGATGAAGTAAATAGGAGGCGTAGAAACTGATGGGGAAAAAATAGATATCATTAATGATTTCAAAGGTCGGTTGTCACAGGTTGTTCAACACCTGCCGATTTTGTTGCATTTTGGGTGGCTCTTCCTCAGCACACAAAACAGTCTGTGCCATAGAATCTGTGTGTGGCCATAGTGCTCAGTTTCTTCCTGGGCATCTTTCTCTTTTTTGTATATTTTTTAAAGTGGTCATTTGCTGTTTGCCTCTTTGTTTGTTTGTTTGTTTTTTAAATTTACTAGTATTTTAATTATCTCTATTTTTGTCCTTGTGTTTCTCTTTATCTTTTTTTTACTGGCTCGTTCTTTTTAAATTACTACACACAGTCTTATAAACACATATGCACCTGCACGAGAGCGAAAGAGAGAGAGAGAGAGAAAGAGACAGAGAGAGAGAGAGCGAAAGAGACATGGAAAATGAGAAGGAAATAGGGACACAACGAGGGAGATAGACAGAGATAGAGCATGAGATAGAGAGAGAGCTAGGGGAAAGAGAAGATTGTTTGTTTTTCTTAAGCCTTTCAATCCTAAGAAAGTTGGGTTATCTCGGCTTAAAGTAGCTGTCGTTTTTTTTGTTTTTTTTTTAATGAGAATTTTTGTGGGTAGAAATTTGGAATTTAATGTTTTTCCCGGACAACGGCATACCGCCTACTCTTCATCGATTTTTAACTGCCAAGGGGTTTGTTTTTTTTTTGACGCTCGTGACGTACACATGGGACCTCCGAAATATATTCTCCCT
>JBCEWB010350562.1:0-21374 GCA_039654565.1 Peronia peronii | reverse complement strand
AGAGAATGGTGGGGAGAGGGGGGTGAGGGGGGGGGGAGGAGATGGGACAATAGAAGTGTTTGGTTTGTTTGGATTGAAAGTTAGCGGCGCATCGGGACAGAAAATGGGTTTACAAATCTCAAAAGATGTACATAACGTATAAGGTGAATTTCTGAAGTCATTAAAATGTTTCTCTTGAAGTTTCTGACTAGCTTTCTTCTGCTGCTCTTTCCCTCTCTCTCAATCATTTTCTCAATCAGTGTCTCACTCACTCACTCACTCACTCACTCACTCACTCACTCACTCACTCTCTCTGACTCATCCTCTCTTCCGCTTTCACTGTATCCTAATTCCTTCCTGTTCGCCTGTCATATCTCTCCATAATTATTATGTCCGTTTTATACGAGTAGAATGTTCCGATAGATTTATTTATTGCTACGATTATTTATTTATCGTTCAGCTGGTTCGCATTCTGGTCTTATCAGCCTCTGTCTTCCTCTTTCTCTCTCTCTCTCTCTTCGAATCTCTGTCTGTCTGTCTGTCTGTCTCTCTCTCTCTCTCTCTCTCTCTCTCTTTGTAGTAGTGGATTAGGCCGATATGACACACGATCAGTTGCAAATTGCAGTCCTGACAGTTAATGAGCGATGAGATCATTTCTCACAATAGGATATTCAAGCCAAAACTTTACTATTTTTGTGGCCTTTTGAGGTAATTTGTCATATTACAATAAATATTTCTGAAGCTGTGAGGATACAATATTTATGTAGCTAAGACATAATGCAACATTGCCATGGTCTTGTGAAGTTCATTCGGAAATCGTGTTCAAAATAATTATGTTGTTTATTAACGTTTTGTTACGATGAACACGCTAATTAAGATTTAATAAGCCATAAGTCATAAGTTTGACGCACAGCCGGTCTTCCATAATGGGGTATCTAGAACAAAGTTCAGCAAGCGCTGTCTTGTACTCAAAGGTTGATCAGTTTTTCTGTTACACACTACATATAGCACATCATCTTGGACTATCATTGGAAGCTTAATTCATATATAATCATCATACGGTACTCCGTTGCTTTAGATGCCTATTCATGGCTCTTGTGATATAATACCTCCCCCCCCCCCCCAAACGAAGAGAAGTAAGCATTTTTCTTTGTATGCAGAAAATATGAGGCCTCTTTTCCACTAACCATATAGATTCAGGCATAGACATTTACAAATAATTCATTATACAGTCATACGGCCGTCTGCGCAGACATCATTAGTGGAAAGGCTCCATTTGACTTGCATGAGCTATGTACCTCAATATAAAATCTACTCCTTTGAAATCAGACTCTCTTAAAAGGGAGCATATTATACTGTCCGCATTATTATCAGATTATGTAGAGACAGCGGGTTATGTTCCAGCCTCGGCACATTTTTGGATCCTTGCCCATGAATTGATATTACGATCTAGCGCATTGACCGTTATTATTTTAACTTTTTCCATGCGAAGCACAAATATAGCTTGTATATTCAAGTCCAATGAGTTATCTCGTTTCAGATACTACAGAACATGTAAAATTCCTTTATTTAAACGTATCTATTAGCGTCGAGGTTTTACAAAGTAATATTATTCTAACCTTAGGATGGCAAGCTTAAAAACCTATAAATTCTAGCTGTCATGGGATTTTATAGAACTGTTAAGAATTCTTGATATCCACCATGATCAATAGCGAGGTAATTCAGACGGGTTCAGCTAAAAATTACGATCATGTGCTGCGGCACTAGACTTGTCTAACACTGCTGTTGACGGAAAAATAAAAACAAAACAACATCCAAAAACATAAATAAGGATATAAATTATCTCTGCAGTCTCTACACTTCAGATGCTGGCGTTCTACGCTTTCTTCTGTCTGAAGACTTTATATTTGTCATTCCTTCTGCCAACTGAAAGTCGTTGTTGCTCTTGTTTTAGTGGCGTAGTTGTCATCAAGTTGAGGAGAGTACTTAGAGAAAAATGATATGATCGAATAGCATCAGGAATGATTTGACGAATTTAGAGTTTGCCGGTGATAGAAATAGAATCAACATGACTCTAGCCGGATCGATTTCTGTTAACTCTAGGAGTATAGCAAGCTTTCTGCAACGTCTGTTATACTTCATCGTGTTCTCAGTCATCCCTCCATAGTGTCTGTCTTCTGGTATTGTAGCAATCCGTTTTTGAATGGTGTTCTCTGTCGTCCACATATTTATTATCTTTCAGCCTTATTACCTTAGTGTTATTATTTTGTGCTGGATAAAGATTATCCAGGAAATTTTGTTGATCAGATATTTTTCATAGTCCTCCCAGCAGTATGCAATCAAACAACAGCAACTATAAGTCTGGAATATGACACGTAGCCTAGTGGGCACAAGCTGCCTTCAAAAAAGCAGTAACAAAATATGTACGTTAGATTCGTTCACAGCCCACTGTGATGTTGTTCTGAACGCAGTGGAAACATTAATTTCACCCTTTTTTTTTTTTTCTCCACAATATTTAAATGGAGTTTTTATACATTCAGAGGTTTTTAACATCAGATTCATGCATGTATTGCAAATCTCATTGTTCGTATCAATGTCGGCACTTTGATGGACGCCATGACAACATCACGTTTGTCGGCCCTTGTTCCTGTTCCTCCTGAAACCCGAGGATTCATCAAACCATCTCCTTATTGATTTATTAACATCTCAGGCAGCTTCAAGAACGCGTCTAGCTTGGGCAGTTTAGTGGATTATGAATAAAAAGTTATTTCTCTTGCCGAAGGTTTCTGCCTTTTCCTTTTGTGAAAGGGCAAACTTTTACCTATATTACTCACGTATAACTAACATTGTGAGGTGATGTGCGGTCGACCTCTGGGCTTATGCTCTCATTCTTAAGGAACGTGTTCTAACATCATGCTACATTTGTTACGCTTTCACTCATAGAGCCGGATGCTTTGACTTATTTGATGACATACCATAGTTTCGGAGGAGGGATTGATGATTGTCTCACCAAACTCAGTAGAAATACCCTCCAGACTTTCATCTGTGCATGTATCGTATTTCAAGTCGTGATCTGATAACATACACTATATGATCGATTTGTCTCCTGAACTTCTTGTATTTGTTTGTTTGTTTGTTTGTTTGTTTTTTGGAAATATAAGAATGGGTATGTCGTTAATTGGACCCTAGAACAACTTTGTCAGTCAGGTGAGATTCAGCGACCTTTTGAATAGGGCGTCATAACGAGATCCGAGTTCCTCTTGCCTGGAAAGGTCGCGGAAATCTGATAGGGACCTTGTTGTTTTGTTTTACGCCGGAAGGGGCGGGCAAACCTAAAATAATCACCGGGACCAGCGTATTACGGATGCTAGCAGCAATCCTAGGGGAGATGGTACTCGGATGACAAGAGATTGAAATGTCAGGTAGTGGTTTGCTGGAGTTGCTAAAAACCGTTGTGCCAGTACCGAAGTGGCTGCCACGTTGCTCAACAGTCAGACTCCGCAGTCAGTCAGACTAGAATGGCTGGACAAACGAGACTTAGCTAGTCGTGCTTGTTGTTAGGTCAGAAAAAAATCAGTAGTGTTCTATTCCTAACGAAGGATAGAAAGATGGATGGAAGGAAAGAGCTTTACGGATAATGAGTGAAGTCAGCCAAAGATGGATAGAACGATAGAACTTTTGCTATCTGAGAGATAAAGAGAAGAGCAGATTGTACAGTATACAGGGGGACGAGAAAAAGGAATCCATTTGAGGAAGGCGATTCCAAATGGTAATGCTTTTAGTCATAATTGAACTATTGAACTGAAAGAAACACGTTCTCTGCTTAGAAGTAACTATACGCAAGGGGACAATACTTTAGGCACTACTGAATACAGAAACAGAGGGAATTGAAAAAATAGTATCCAATGTCCAGTTCATTATCAGCAGTTTCAGATGCACTTCTTTAATGTTCTTCTCATAGACGATGAGATAAAATGGGTCGTGGAGAAAGGAGTGCAGAAAGAGGACACTAACTATTTTCAGTACTGACATAAAAACATTCACCCCGCTTCTGATATGAAATGAAACTGCCTTCGTTTAGAGCAGGTCTCTTCCTTTCTAGAATTGTCAATCATGCAGCCATTCTGACAGTGGTCGTGCATGATCTTTTTGTGTTTGTTTGTTTGAGCAAAAAGGTTTCGCACAAATCATCATGACTGTGTCAGTGGTTGTATCAAGTCTCCACAACCACTAGTGCCCTATACCTCATCTCAGTGAACCTCTGACAAGGAGAGCTCTTTTAGTCTACAGCCATGGGCAATCCTGACCTATGAAAGTCTGGACCCCTCTTATTAACTTTCATAGGACGGAACGCTACAATCTTGGTAGACTGGAGTGGGAAAAATTGAGAGAGTGAATGTTATTACAGAGCTGGGAAATGTAGTATATATATTTCTTTGATCATAATGTGTGTACATACTAACGCAAAGTTTCAGCGTCGGTCGCACATACCAGATTGATTTTCAAACACATCGATTTCATCAAATTCTGTTTTTATCAGCCCCTTTTGGCGCAAAATCAATGCTGGTGCATGGCTAGTTTTGCGATATCCCTCCTGTAAGCTGGCAGAATAATAGAAGCTTGACACGTGCGAGAGAAAATGGTTGAGACAAAATGTTCATTTAGCCTGTAGATGGTCTGATCAGTAGACTAGTGATTTCAGACACGTTGGTCCCTTTCGCGAGTGTGTGTTGTATGTCTTTTACATTCTCTAGACAAGTTTAACAAAGTTGCACACGAAGCCATTTAGATCATTAAGACTAGCATCATGTCTTCCGAAATGTATTGCTTCAGTCAGAGACTATGTCTGTGTGTTCTAGCAGAGATCAATGAATAGGACACTTGTTATTTCGTTGGACGGTCTCTTAACTCCACGTCTTTATCCCAGACTATGGGGCGATCAACAGCTGGATTGCTCACATGGACTGATCGATAGGGTACAACTATGGAGCTGAGATAGGGGGGGACGAGAAAGAGTCTAGAATGTGACATGTCTTCCCAGTAAAGACAGTGGTTTCCATTCTCTAAAAGCTGCAGTTCCTTACATGGTCCGTTGATCTGTTTGCTTGACCTTTTATCGACCAAATAGTACGGCGTGTAGTTAGTTTTGGTATCAATGCATGGATTGAATCGATAAGGAAAAGACGAGGGGGATAACATAGGCGCACTCGTCTTTTTCTTTCTCTCTTTTTTTTCGTTGTTAAGTCTTTTTGAACTAGCACCAGATATTGAAAAAGAGGTCAAAACAAAGAACAGCAGCTACAATAAAAATCGATAAATAATAATAATAATAATAAATAAAAACAAAAAATTAGACGTAAAATTATAAGCAGAACAATTTATTCTTCGCTTGTGCTGTATATGGCATTTCATTTCTCTGTCTCGTTTATCGCAGTAGGAACATTTTAAACCCATTGAATTCGGATTGAAAAGATTGAATCTCTTTTATGGCATAGAATAGACTAGAAATAGGTGTTTTAAAACTCGCATGCACGCACCAAAAAAAGATTAGCGTGTCTTGTTCAGAAATCTAACTTACTACATGTATCATGAATTTACACATCAGTCTTTCACACTATGTTGTATAAATCACATCATAGTTACTTTTATTTACAGGGTCAAGAGCAGGACAAAACGGGAAGTCGTTGCTTGTTTCGTATTTCAAAATGTCACCGGAAGTACAACAGACCATGTCGTTGTGGTATATGTCTGTTCACAGAAAAACGAAGGCGGCCATTGTTATTTCGTCTGTCGTGACGGAGTGCGAGTATCCGATTACCCGGGTGACGTCCAAAGTATGATGTATCGACCGTGTTCTCTGTCGTGTAGAGAACGGGCAAATCGTGGCAAACTGACAACCAAACTTGTTTTTAGTGACTTTCTCACGTGGTTTTGTGAAATTGCCATAATGATATTTTCCATATGTTTACCCATATTCACTGCATTCTGATTAAGTCAAACCCAACACATGAACACATATAATGTTGGAAAGTCGGTATGTGCACTAGGATGATAATTATACCCCGGGTCAGTGCTCTGTCCTAGAAATCAGGGGATGTCCCAAGGTGCCGAATACGAACACAATACTTGTTTTCTTATTGTTCAGTACTTCCATACATAATTATTGATACCCATAGGGACAAAACTATCATCTTTGAAGAAGGGTTATTTATTTATTTATTTATTTATTTATTTATTTATTTATTTATTTATTTATTTATTTTATGTATATGCGTTCTGAGTCAAACTTTGACGAGATTATAGGATATTCTTTTTTTTTTTTTTATTGTTGCCCTGCGATAGGACACAAAATGTTTTCATAAAGTATGGAGGTCCCCTGGCACGATATTTGCAGCAGTGCAGTTTGCCAAGCCAGTAACGAATTGTTCTTGCCAAACTAGCGAAATAAATTATCATGGAAATGCAATGTTGAACAATGACGCTTTTATATTCTGAGTTTAGGTGCTGTAAAGTAAAATAATCTCTGCTAATTTCAGATCTGAATTGCAGAGAGCATGACTACCTTGCGGGCATAGCCTGTAAAGACTCTTAAAAGCATAAAAGCTCTTTCGCTCTGCCAGGCCTTGGTGTTATACACTGTTATGTTTTTATCAGAGTTATCGCCAGTTTATCTGGCGCGGTTTTGACATCAAACTGTCAGTTGTTTTATCTGCTATGAGATCCATCTGATGACACCGACGTTTTGGCTTCTGAAAGGATTAAAAAAAAAAAAAAAGAATAATAAAAATTTAAAAAATTATGGGCTTGTCCTTGGTTTTGCTGTCCACATCACAATCCGAACTTCTATGAATTTGGTTGTCATGAGGTTTAGAAGATAGAGGCTTCAATGGTTTGGTTAGATGTAGAGTATGTACTTTGACGTAGATGGCTGAAAACGCGGTTTTGATGAGGAATTGTGGTTGTTCAAGAGCCTGTGCTGGTGGCCTCCGTGAGGATAAATTTGTGGATTTTTGTTACGATTGAGATTTCAGAAGATAATTGGGGCGACGAAAATGCTAATGGTAATTCTTTTCTTCTTGTAAATAAGAACAGTAGGCAAGACTAAGCAAGACAGGATGACTTCATGACGAATGAGATATAGGCTTTAGATCCCAGCCAAAAACGAGTGATTAATCCGAGGTTTCATCAGGAGGAACAACTCGAAAGTTAGCATATAGATCATTATTTATGGTGCTATGCTGACTGTGTGAACACGTGACCTATCAAAATGTGATTCATTTCACTAGCACCATGTGAACACAATAAAAATTCATCTTTAAATTTGCTGAACGTGGAGAAGATTCATCACACAGTCAACCTGCTCATCAGAAATCATAGACAGGCACCACTTCTTTTGCGCCTGATCCCCATATCGATCTCGGACATGCTCATGGCGCACTGGCTCTTTTCCATCAGCTCGAGGACATGGCTGTTTACGACGAGTGAGCGCCCATTCTGTCTTCCCAGCAAGAACATATTTCATTGTCACTGGTGGTAACATTGGCTGTTTGTGACTAGCTCAGTTCCTCCCCCGCCCAATCCCATTCTTTCCAACCTTTCCCTCTTCATGCCGGTCACAGGTCAGCCTGGAATAAGAGTACTGACCTCAGCCACAGCATGAGCATCTGTAGTTTACTGCGCGGTGTGGAAAGAGCATTTTGTGCTCGCTCCTCTTGGAGTGCCGCCTCCCAGGAATCCTGCCCTTTGCGCGATGCTCACTCTGCGGGCATTCAGCTGTTCGAGATGACCGGTGAGCAAAAACATAGCAGTTCTCATGGGGGTATTTGTCCTGTATAATATACTGATGTGTGCCAGGGCAATGATCATTAGAATTTATAGTTGTCTAGGATCTCAAAATAATTGCTCGATTAATGCATTTTTTTTTCATTTGCGTTGCAGAAAAAATCTTGTTTCGTTTTACAGCATGTTCCTTCTGTTGAATGTCAGATGTCAATTTAAATTTCTATGTTACGGCCTACCTCTAATCCAGTTGTGCCAATGAAAATCTGGTATTTTGACTGCTGGAACTTTTTTTTTTTTGACAATTTTTTTTTTGCGACTGTTTTACTTATTATGTTTTACCCCCTTTTCTTATTCAGTTTTTGCGGGCATATTCTGGTCCTTCCGTACTTTTTTCTTCGCCTTTATTGAAATAGTGAAATATATGTAAGAGCTACAATTCAAACTTTGGGAACTGTCGTGAGAGAAAAAAAAAAAACTAGTATAAAATTTAACACAAATATTGTACCCGTTCCTCAGAGGTCACGAATCCATTTTGAATAGTTCAGCACGTGGCAAAAGGGATTTCCATTCCATCAAGACATAATAGTCTTTGTCCCAGAAAGGTGTTACTGCATAGTGTAGGGCCGATAACAAATGTGTGCATGGAATGCTTGTTATGTATGAACTTCGACAAAATCATTATGTTGTTTTTTGTTGTTGTTGTTTTTTTGTTGTTGTTTTTGGTCGTTGTTTTTTGTTTTTTTTTGTTTTTTCTTTCTCGCCTATCCCCACTACCCAGTCTGTTTGCGCTACGACTACATATATTAAATTCACATAAATATTTTCATTTAAGACACGTTTTGGGCATGCTCATTTGACCTCAGCTTTTGTGGCCCCTTTCTCTCAGTCTGTCACTCTCTGTCTCCTGTAGTCAGTCACTATTTTTTTCTCCCAGGTTCATTCGTTCTCATATAGTCACATGGTTTAGTATCATTGAAATAGTTTACCAAAAGCCAAACACGTCCGTCCCTTTTTTTAAAGCTGTATACGTCTTGTCATGCCTTCTCTACAGACGAGTCATCTGCAGACTTATTAATATTAGACGCAGACTTATTGGTCTGCTTGACAGCAATATTAAATTTTGTCTCTATCATCTGTTCTTGCAGAGGCTGGCCATGCTGACGGAGGCACGTCGCCTTGGAAGTTCTGGAGACGTTTGTCTGCCAGAAGTCGAAATGAGCACAAACCGGTGGGACGCAAGGACAGACCGGAGATTGTCCTTTTGGAGAAACCAGATCCTTCACAGGTAGAGCATGGACAGATCTTTACTTACACGAAATTGGCTTATAACATTGCTACTTGAATGCACACTTTACTCATGTAGATAATAACATATGCAACTGTATTATTTACACTAACACAAAAGCAAGCATATATTCATCAACTCCTTCTTTAGACATCATTTGACCACTGCAATATGACATGGAATGTGATGTTTGAACTGGTGGTCTTGTGTCTGAAATCAGCATGCTTTTATCGGCTCCACTCCAGAATCAGTGTACTGAATTTGGCCACTGGTTAATAAAGAAAAACAACTTGCTATCAAGATTTTCGCGTGCTTTCTCTGTCACTTTCAAAATCGGAGATTCAAAATTGTGTCAAAAAAAAAAAAATCTTAACTAGAACTGAAGAGGCTTGTTTACTCATGTGAGGAATATGACTTGAATTTAATGGTACAGACCCAGACTTCAGGATTTCACATCGACTGAGCTGCTACATCATGATCACAGCTAGTTATATGGAATGGTGATATTCAGATCATGCGTATTTTTAATGAGGTCATCATCAGACACAAATATATTTTACTAACAAAGCTGCTCTCGTCCATGACAGGCACGTTCACTGTTATCCTAACTGTTCAGTGCATAAAAGAAGCCTTTTTATCCGCTAGGCACTACATCATGTACCAACCTTTTTATCATATTATGATATTAACGATATGAATTTGTGCTTGTGTGTGTGTGTGTGTGTGTGTGCGCGCGCGCGCGAGCGTGTGTGTGTGTGTGTGTGTGTGTGTGTGTTCTTCATGCCGTATTTGTATCCAAAATGAACTAGGTCAGATGTTGTTTACTTCTGAGTATTAATGCAGTTAGTTGTTCTCTACCCGCAGACATCAGAAGATGTGTCGGGCCCCAGGACACCTCAGCTGTCAGTGCCGGCACCAGCGCCTCTGCCTGATGTGGTGGAGAAAGCGCCGGGACTTCCCCGCTTCAACAGTAACGCCATCCCGCCACCCAAACCTCCCAGGCTCTTCCTCATCAAGTAGCCGGTTTTTTTTTTTCTTTATCCTATACATACAGATCTAGTTACATTTGATTGTAATGTCTCCTCTGTCGTTTGCTGCATTGTTGTTTATTTGTTTATTTGTTCCAAATAATGGCGGAAATATTGACGTGGGTCTGCTTGTGATGAGGGAAAAGAAAGACTATGGTAGTGATGTTAGGTTGGCAGGGGAATTACGACAGGGACTGTAGTTTTCTTGTGCTAATAGTAATCGTTGCTGAATGCGCTGATAGTTATGTTGGTAATGAGCCATTTTTTCAACCTGTTGCCAGGTACAAGAGGTGTAGGACAAACATTGCAAAGAAAGGAAAAAAATCATTTTTTTCTCTTGTAATTTGAAACATGTCTTGCCAAAAAAAAATTATGAAAAAATTATCACGATAAGAAAAAAACATTTTCATGATATGGTGAATTTTTCAGAATTTTTTTGTGATTTATGTTTCACGTAATCTGCAAAAAAGTGGTATTTTCCTTCTTTACAATGCGTGTGTAATACCTCTTCTACTTGGCAAAGGAAGTCATTTGGCTGATGGTCAAAATGGCTCATTGAGACAGCGATGGTTATGTAAGTTCAGTTCGATACTCATAACTTTGTAGTGAAGAGAAAAGTGTTGGAAATCTGATTCCTGCACAAACTTTCGTCGCCCAGCCCATCGATCGTGTAGGAAGTCATGTTCTTAAGTAATGAGGCTGTCATGACAGGATAGCTTAGCTTAAAGTGAAAGGGAGTTTTAGATAGGAAGAGAGGAAAATAAAGTGGAAGGCTAAAGAATATTAAGTCAAAGTATGAGGATACCCAACGGAATCGGTGGATAAATAGGACATGTTATCGTGTTGCTTCCAGAAACAGGGCCCGGCCAGTGTTATTGTGATGAACAGTGCCAAGCATAAATACATTATCGAGGAATGGTACAGTACAATGGTTAGCTTGTTACTGGCATTTATATCGCATTTTCTCACAGAAGGACAAAGTGCAGGAAATGAACGGGTGTGAAGACTGCAGATGATTATTTTTTAGGAGCAGTGACCCATCCATCTTCATCCTCTTTAAGTTAAAAAGAAAAGAAAAATTGAAACATATTGTTTTCAGATTGTTTTCACTGCTGTCTCTCTCTCTCTCTCTCTCTCTCTCTCTCTCTCTTTCTCTCTCTTAGTGTGCAAATAAGCTGTGGATGAAAACGATTGTCAATTTCAGGCATACATCCGGGACACTTGTTCCCAGGGTGTAAAACAACCTTTTTAGACCAGGAAATGTAAGAAAAAATGAAAACATTTCTTTACACAGCTGTTTGACATTCTGAGTAGTCATTAACTATCACAGCATACACCGCCCGCACCCCTCCTCCCGAGCTGGCCAATATCCTATCTTAGCTAGCACCAGTTCCGGGAAATGAGCTTGTGCCTAACAGTGCTGTAACCATCTTTTGGGGGAGAATTGCCCTGTGATCGAAATCCGAATCTGGCAGTGTTGCCTTTGAAAATCTCTCGGTTAACACATCATGTTGGGGCATATAGTTGGTAATTTGCGTGGGCAACTTTTGGGAGTGATCTTTCACAAGTATGTAGTCTTGCATAATGACACTTCGAAAAGTCCGATTTCAGCTTTACGCCAAGAATACCATACAGTGCACAAACTGTTTTGTAATGTACATGTATGTGACAGATTGTTTGTCTGTTTGTTTATTTTTAATCATGCCATTTATTATCAATGTTTTGTTGTTGTTGTTGTTGTTGTTGTTGCTGTTGTTGGTATTTTGTATTTCTTGTTTCTTTAATGGCAGTGTTCTATTTTTGGTTTATGTTAATCGAGTTTGTGGCGTCAGTCTGTTACCATCAGAAGAAGATTACCTTCTTGTATTGTTATATAACTGATTATAGCATAATTTCTTGCACCCATGTTATGCCTGTAAATATTTGACGATGGGCAGCTTGATTTAGTGTTGTTCTCTGAGGTTGGAGAAAAAGGTGTGAGAGAAAGAACGAGAGAGAGAGAAAGAGAGAGGATGAGACATATAGAAAGGAAGAATTTCAACAGAGTGTTAACAATTCCACGGTTCTCAGCTATGGAAGAATTATTTACACAAACTCAGTAAACTCGTAATTGCTGCGAGGGCTTGTTCATTATCAAGGGAAGTAAATCTCAGATTGCATGACATATTTAATAAATATTTGAAATAAGTTCCCTTTACACTGTGAAGAAAAAAAAACAACTACATTTTTATGTATAATAATTATTATTATGTACTCAGTGGTTCTCCACACTTCGTGATTAGTTTTTGCTGATTTCGGTGTTTTTTTTTTTTTTATGGGTCCTTTTTCCTGACATTGCACCAGGAGCCACAGTTTTATTTAGCGCTTTTCACCAGATCAGCATGAATAATATCAATTTATAAAAATTTATAATTTGTCCTTCCCAGGACCCCTTCCAGTGTGAACAAACATTCCACAGAGGGCCAGAATGTGGCTGAAGCCACCTATATGAACAGTGCAGAGCTCCGATCACAAGTTCATGGTTCTTCCTTTGGGAGCCCTCGCAAACTCGGGGACATGGGCGAAAACAATAACGTGATCGAACAAGCCTCGCGGAATGAGGAGAGGAGAAAAGATATATCGGACAACAACAGCATTTCTTCCAGAGAGAATCCATCAGTCACATTCAACATGAACTCCTCAAATGCCTGCTCAACGTATTCCCAGAACAAAGGCATTCCACCTCCTCCTAGTCAGTTCAACTCAGTTCCCAGAAAACCAAAGATAAAAACGCCTGAACTCAGCCTGAAACGCCCGGGTCGGTCGCGGAGACGCTCTAGTGACAAAGGGGAAATGACGCGTCAGAGGCACATTATGAACAGCGTCTCCGAGCTGCTTCGCCAGCGCTTGGATCCCTACCCACTACTAGATCAACTAAAGCGGTCAGGCATACTGACCAATGTGGATGTCCAGTCCTTCCTGGGTCACCACGACCGCAAGTCTGTGTGTGAGGGCATTGTGGGTGTGGTAGGAGAAGGCTCCCCGGAAGTGCTTCCAATGTTCTGTGATGTCCTTTCGTCGTCAGGAAATTGTACAGAAATTTTGGAGGTTGGTCGTCACTTTGAGAGCATGCTGAACTATTGCGCACGCATATATTATTCTTATTTTATTTTGTTTTCTTGTTTTTGGTACAGTTCATATTCTAATTCTCAGCTCATCAGCGGTAATTTTTCTATGATTTCTCCTATCTTCAGTCATACTTTTTGTTCTTTTTTTTTTTTTTTTGCATGTTCTTTATTTTTCATATAACTACCTTCAGGCCAGTCTCCTTCTCTGTTTCATTTTAGTCATTTTTTTATACGGGCGCCTTTTACAGCTCTCAGTGTGTCTCTAGATTTTCTGTGCTATCATATCCCGCACATGTTTACTTCATTTATCCACGGGCACTCATGTTATGTTGCTCTGATTTTTGTTGTTATAAAAAAATATAGAGAAAATATTTGTTATCACTCTCTGCAGAATTTTCTGTAGTGAAAAAGAACTCTTAGTCTAAGGATATAATTCATTTCAATCCGGAATGGCAGCAACGGTTCGCTGTTTACAGTATGTACCGCAACTTTTGTATGTTTCCATTGTTTCATGGCACTAGATTGGGTAGGGAGGGTGGGCAATATGCTGACGAGAGCAGCAATTTGATGATGTTGTAATGTGTGTGAATTTTGACAAATCTCGTTGATACTTTTATTTGTACCCTCAGGTCCTCCAAGTGATGAGAGAGATGGACCGCATCATCCACGATGTTCCCTTCAACTCCAATAGCGAGGGCACCGTTCTGGCTGAGGAGAAAAATCTCAACTACGACATTGGCTACCTGGCCCCAGATCACAGCCTTAAACCTCTGGTAGAGCTGGAGCGGGTTCGAGCCAGCAGTGACAAACGTCTCAGCAAAACATCCTCTCGAAACTCCGCCTACTCCTTGCTGGAAGGCGGTGACAGTGATTCCAGCAAGAACGGAGACAACGGACTCTTCCCGGGACTCATCATGATGAGTGTGTGTGTCACTGGCCACAGCTTGTCAGGGCAACGCGCTCAGGCATTGGCCAACTTAATTAAGACTCACAACTGCATTTGCGAACTGCGGCTGGGCAAGACACAACTGTGCGGGGAAGATATCCGAGTCATAGCCCAGGCATTAGAAGACAACTGCACCATCCATGCTCTGGACTTGCGATTGAACACTGTAGAATACGAGGGGGCCACCGCTGTGGCTGAACTCTTGCAGAAAACCAAATCTCTGCGCCTGTTGAACTTATCCTCCTGTAGCCTGGATCTGAAAAGCGTCAAAACCATCATGACCGCCATGTCCATCAATAAATCAGTGGCCGACATGGACCTGAGCTTTTTGGACATCACAGACGACTGCAGCGAATGTCTGAGGGATATTTTCCGAGCCAACACCAGCCTGCAGAAGATCCGGCTAAGGAGTAACAGTCTGACCTGGTCTGGCTGCTTTGTCATCGCTGAGGGTTTGGTGCGCAACAAAACACTGCACGTTCTCGACCTCAGCAGGAATACCATAGGGGATGACGGAGCACAGGTAGGGCGTGGGAAATCATGTTCTTAAACTGTGAACCTTTGCATCGAAATTTTCAAACCAAGAAATGACTAATGTATGAGCTTTGACATATGGAAACATGAAATATAAAATCTGTGAACATTGTGCATGAGTTGATAAACACATACTTGAGGCTTTTTCAGAACCTTCAAAACAGAAGGGGGGGAGAAGGGAGAAGGGAAAATGCCCTGATATAGAACATCTTTTATGTTAAAAAAAAAACTAAACTTTTACTTTTCTTAAAGGTTTTTTAGAGGGGGGCGGGGGGATTTCTGGACGCTATTATTTTGGCGACTGAAATGAATGCGCGATCAATTATATGACATACTGCTTTTTTGTATAATCCGTAATCCATGTACAAGATGCCGAATTTTCATTTTTTGTCAGATTTTTTTTTCCTCGATCTTGCAGTTCACAAAATGAAACGAGAATGTGTTATTTTTCGTGGGCTAAAGCTCTTATGTGATACAATGTCTGATGTTCCCCTCCAGGCTCTGGCTAAATTTTTGCCCGAGTCCAGCGTGACAGATCTGTGCCTGGAGAACTGTGGAATCACCGCCAGCGGCTGCGATGCTTTGGCCGAGGTGGTCACTCACTGCAAGAAACTCAGACATCTGGACATCAGTACCAACTTGCTACAGGATGCTGGTATCAGCAAACTGGCCACGGCCCTAGAGAGGTCTTCATCTGTTCAGGTAGTCCATCTCAACAGTGATACTTGTTTCTTCTCCCTATATTTTGTAATTGAGATGTATGATCTTAACACTATTTCTGCATTCCCTGTCTCTCTCTCTCTCTTTCGGCCTGTCTGTTTGTCTGTATGTCTATTCACCTGTTAGTCTTTCCACCTGCTTTCCTTGTGTTTGTATGTCTATCTGTCTGCCAGTTTGTCTATTTATTTGGCTGTCTGCCGATTTATCTGTCTCTATATTTGTCTATTTATCTGTCTGTCTATTTATTTATCTATCTGTTCATTTGTTCATCTGTTTACCTATCTATTTATTTTTCACCTCCCGTCTCTCACCTCACTTATCTTTTTCCCACAGCCTCTTCCTCCAGCCTTTGTCTTTCTGAATAATGTATCTGTCCAGCTCTGTTTCTCTCACTCTTTCTCTGTGGCTGCTTCCACATTTTTGCAGGTGATATTGTGCTCTCTTATCTTCTCATTTCCTCGAGTGCCTGAACTCTTAATAGTCCATCAGGCCCACTATCAGTTAATCAGTCAGTCAATCAGTCAGTCAGCCAGCCAGTCAGTCACTCATTACTTAGTCAGTCACTTAATCAGTCAGTCAGTCACTCGTCACTCAGCCAGTCAGTCAGTGTATTTTGTAGGTTCTTGTTGTCCACTCAATTTCTCTCTTTATTCTTCATTTTGTTTTCTTTACTTACACTGTCTGTCTGTCTGTCGAGAAATTTCAGCAGTAGTGTTTACCAGTCATTTGTCTGTATTCTTACGATAGGCCGTCATAGTGTTTCGGCCATTGATTCTCTACAGTCAGTATAATGCGCAGTTCTGCATTTTTGCTTTTAGCCCATATCGTCGGGCGTTGTTGATTCTGAAGAAAGCATCTATGTGGCACATTCAAT
Source organism: Peronia peronii (assembly GCA_039654565.1). Classification (NCBI taxonomy): domain Eukaryota; kingdom Metazoa; phylum Mollusca; class Gastropoda; order Systellommatophora; family Onchidiidae; genus Peronia; species Peronia peronii. The sequence goes on along the minus strand of JBCEWB010350562.1, from coordinate 5,119 downwards.
GCACGCTGAGTTTCAGTAGCTATCACAATGATATGGCATATTAGTCATCAATGGCTATTTCCCTCTTGCAGGGCCTAGGCTTGAACATGTGTGGCGTGACCAACGACGGCTTCTCAAAACTGCTGGACGTGTTGGAAAAGAACACATCCATCGTGCACATGAAGCTGTGCTACAACAGACTGGGCAAGGAATTCACCAACCCAGCCGCTACTTCAGACAATCTAAGGTAAGGAGAATTTTTTTTAATCGTTCATCCCATATTGATAATTCTGGTTAGTTCTGCCCCACCTATTGTCACAGTCAATCTAAGTGAGGAATCTACATCGGCAGTATAGGCGGGATGACTATCATTATTTTCTTTGTAACCTTTTAGATTTAGAAGATATATACCAGGTCCAAAAAAATCACTATACACTTTTAATAAAGTCCTAAAAATTACAGACTGAGTTCGTTCATAGTCTTAGGATAAAAAAAGAAGCAATTGCAGTTTTATTTGCCATAAAGTCACAACGCCTTGACGACTAGCTGTATACCTCCAAATGAACGTTCAATCCTCCATTGATGTTTTACAGCGCTTCTTCCACACTTCTGTCACGACTCGCTTCATTCATGCAGATTCTTTCCTCAAGCTGTGCTAGGTTGTGGGGCTTAATGACATATAACTTACTTTTGATATAGTTACATATACGCAAAAAGGTCTCAGCAGGTATGAAATCAAGGAAATACAGTCCATTTGAGAGAACTCCTTCGACCGATCCATCGACCGATACGATGTTCAGGGGATCTTTCACTAGCCTGGCAAAGTGGTCGAACATGAAGATCTCATTTCAGTCTTCAAGGCGTTGGAACCTGATGGTGTCTACCAAATACAACTGCAATTACCTCTTTGTTAAATAGACTCAGTTTGTTGTATAATTTGTAGGAATGCATTAAAGGTGCAGAGTGACTTTTTGGTGTACCTGTAGATAATGTGATTCTTTCCCCATCATTAACAAGATTATTAGAGGAGATGGAAAGGGGGTTAGGATAGTTGGGGCTGGTGGAGAGTTTGAAAGCCTTCCTTCATTAAGTTAGTGTCAACAGTTGTTTTATAATTATAGCTATAGCTATATAATTTTAATACAATCTACATACTTTATATAATATGCAGTGTTTTTGCTATCCTCATTATGTACATTTGCTGTTCTCCATGTCCCAAATGGTTTTTTTCCCCATGTAACATCTTTGTCCTTAGAGATGTTGTGATGTTTATTCCTCGGTCATCATTTAGTTGTCATTTCTGTCAGAGACTTTTTATTTCTATTTCAATGTCATACGTATACTATAAAATTAATTTTGTTACGTGGAATATTTGGATCCTTGATCTTAAAGAAGACAAAAAATGATGATACATAGGATAATATAATCTCAACACGAGTGGTGGATATAAGGTTTGTAAAATGCAATCGTTGTTCTCACCAGATATCGCCTCCGCATCGTTACCTCTTCCAAGCCCAAGCTAAAAATCTTGCTATGGGGCAATGCCTTTGACGAAGCTTAGATCACTCTTCACAACGTCTTCACGAACAGGACAGGACCAGTCTCGCCTTCAGACCTACTTATTGTGCCAGGTCGTGAGCCGTCGTCAGCCTGTTGGACCCTGCAGTGTCTGCCTAGTCATCTCACTCATGCCACACCCCATCTCTCCCAAACCTACTTTCGTCACTTTCTGACATTGTGATTGACTGATTATACATGAAACTTGTCTTCAGTACCATTATACTGCTCTGTGATTGAGATTGTCGATATTTTCTGTTAAAGAATGCAGACTGTGGACTCGGATTTACTTTCCGATGTCAGAGACTGATCCTGACTTCTTTTTTCGGCCATCATTTTGCTATGGCTGGAAAACGTTTGATGACTGACTGTATTGAATAATACGGATAAGAAAGATATTCTCCATGTTCCTGTTGCTTTACAATGCATGCAGTCATGATCCGTATTAAATTATTTAGGCCTTTAATGTGGTTTTATCTGTAGCATTGTCTAATAATATGTGGGTGAATTGTAAGAAATAATGTGAAGTGGATTACAGGGGAAAAGCAGCTTATCAGAGCAGAAACAGTTTGGAATCTGACTGACGGACTAGCGGGAACAACGGACAGTAAAGTTCAAGCTATGGACTATGTCTGTAGATGTACATGTAATGATAAATATCTCATGTTCGGAAATTTAAAGGGCCAAACCAATACATGAGGATTGGAAGTGCATGATTATGCTATTCAGCTGATATGTTTCTTTCTGATTTTTTTTCAAGCTATGCTCACTGCTATATTTACAGGTCTTTGCTGCCTGGGTATGCACTGCTCCGGAAAAAAAATCTGGATTCACCCATACGGGCTACATAGCGGATGACATTAAGCCAAAAAAAATAGTTCTTTTTCTTTTTTGTAACAATTTGTACCTGATTTCCTAGTAGCATTTGCATTTCCACCCCTTTGTGTGGCGATCAGCTGCCTGAGTGAAGAGAAGGCATAGATTGAGGCAGTTCAAGAAGGATGATATTTGCAAAAGAATAGACATAACCTCTGTGATTAAATCGAGCCGTGCTCACAGTTTAGCTGTTTCTGGCTATAGAAAGACAGGGACGGAGGACGTTAGGACCAACAGTCTATTTTTAGCACATTTGCCAGGATCCAAACATATTTTACACGCTGTTATCCCACCTATATGATTCGTTTCTCTATAGAATGGCAGTTTCTCTATAGAAAGAGCATACACAAATCAAAGAATAAACACAACTTTTCTCGGGAATTCATTTTGTTGGTTAATGAATGAAGAATGTTTCAATGTCACCATAACGTTCTTGTCATATGACTGTATTTTTTTTGCACGGTTTAGAAATAAAATAGAATACTTATTTTCAAAATGAACAAAAATGCTATCAGTTTTTTTTATTATTATTTTTTTTTATACTGAGGGGATCCCTTTGGCACAATGTACAAAATGTCCAGCAATGGTTGATCAGAAATATTTTTTAAAGAAATGTAACTTGAGGGGCAAGTCTAGGCGAATTGAACCGGGAAACAGTCTTTTTCCTAGCCAGACACTATACGCTTTCCAAATGCTTCTGCTCTGAATGCCCCCCCCCCCTCCACCCTCCTCTTCCTCCCCCTCCTCCAACACCGAAATACAAGAATGTGAAGGAGTAAAATAATTGTTAGAAATTTATGTAAGATGAGATCATTCATTGCCTTTGCTTGACTTTCTGTTTGCTCTAGTTCATCTTAGAGCATTGTGGTAAGTCAGCTTACAGTTTCCTGTCTCTATGGACCAGAAGTAGTGAAACCCATATTACTAGACCCAATAACCAGGCCCTCAATTTCATCACCATCATATAATCCATCCACCAAACAGTTAAAAGATGGAGAAACAACTTATGACATCTCAAGACTTCATTTTCCTGATTGGAAAATTCAACTTATGTCATTTTCATCATTTACAGTGTAAAATCATCTTCTGTCTGAGGAAGATATTGTCTTTGCGGTACTGGGCTACCGAATGTTGATTGTTTCTGAGTCGCCTTCCTTGTAACAATAGGGAGAGTGAAACTGAGAACTTCTTATAAATCTGTAGCTTTCTCTACAACTTCTAACTCCCAGCCCACTCCGCCCTCCTTTTCGTTTTTCCCAGTTCATTTTCCTTCTTATCATTCCCACCTCAAACTTCTCCTCTCGTTCCATTTCTTATTTTGTTGGAGCGATGTATGCCTATAGAAGCATTTAATCTATTAAATAGTTGCAGTAACGGTTTGTCTGTGTTATTGTAGTGTTATAATAGTGTAAGGGAAAAATGGATATTGCATTTTGAGAAGTTCAGGCTGTAGGTTTGGGATAGCCGACAGTTTCCCATCTCATGTCTCACTACACCGTTGTTACTTCTCTCTTTCCTGTCCTTAGTCCTCTTAGACTTGTAGTAGCTTCTAAAACGAAGTGACAGTAGAACTGATTTGAGACAGAACTGAATTTTTGTTGCCCTACAGTGAGGTCACTTGTGTGGAATGTTGGTCTGCACTGAAAGGCTGTATTCTAAAATCACTTTCTCAGGTGAAACACTCAGTAGGTTTCCAGCTATCTGTCTTTGAAGCCATTCCTAAAATGTATCAAATATACCCCCCCCTCCCCCCCCCCCCCTCCTTGGGCTGGAGAGGTTTCATTGTTTGTCCACTTATAGTGTAAATGAGGTGCTACTCATGTACGCCACTACCTTTCCACAGGAAAGTTAAAGAGACATGGCTCGGTCTCGTCATTTGCGATATTTTGTATTTCCTATCTCTCTCTATGTCTGTTTTGTCTTGGGAAAGATACCTTGTCGGACAATGCACAGTATAACAGTATAAACTCCTTGAATCACCAAAACCATTTGAAATGTTTGTGAGGTTTGAATATGAAAGGTGAGATTGACATTGTGCTTGTTGTGAAGAGAGTACACAGCTGTATGGGTGAAATTGACTCAACTTGCACTGTCTCAGGTCACACTGGCATTTTTTTTTTACTTTAATTTATCTATCTGCCTCCCTTATTTACAGGTAGACTTTTCTCTTTCCAACAGTGACGTAACTCATTTCATAGTATTTGCTTTTTTTTTTTTTCTTTCTTACGTTTGCTGGACTTTGTGACATCAAAGCTCTTTTGCACGTATGTATGTAAGTATGTATCTACCTACGAATGTACGCTTTTCATTCCAAACAATGATACGCATTACACAAATAAATGTACACTTGAACTAGGAAGCATTTGTTATGATGAGTCAGCTTATTTTTAAATGTAATGTGACATGTCTTTGAGTGGTGTTTCATCGCTCTGTCTTTTCACTCTCCTTGTTTCAGTTCTTGTGTTCCTTACCTTTTCTGATACGTTTCAGGTGAAACCTTATATTACAGGATATCAAGGATGAGAAGAAAAGAAAAGAAAATAAACTGACTTTATTATTTTTTAAAACAGAGTTTGGTAGTTTCTCTGAGTACCTCCCACCATATCTCAATTACCGATTAATGAAGTATTTTTTCGAAAATTTGGCCAGCAAGATCAGTTAACTTTATATTATCGCAATTCAAAAATCTTCATATTGTTTTTCAACT
>JBCEWB010350454.1:0-21377 GCA_039654565.1 Peronia peronii | reverse complement strand
ACATACATACATACATACATACATACATACATACATACATACATACATACATACATACATACATACATACACATCACTACATACATACGCACATACAACACACACATGTGCACACACATACACCAACATCCACGGGCACACACCTACGTGCCAATGCACATACTTGTACACATATAGAGACGCACAGACAGGGATAGACATACATACATTCACACATACACATATATGTACACGCACACATACACATACAAACACACTTGCACACATACAAAAACATACATATACACACCCACACGAAATATAGTAAAGGTTTCTATGCTTAAAGTGATTCCTACAACCTGAATCGATTTTTTTTCGAATTCAACACATTTCTACAAAGTCAGCGCTCTAGAGTTAGCCATCTGTTCCTAAGAGAGAAACTTACGTGCGGGTTCAAAATTCAAATGCTATCGGGGGAAGGGAAAGATTAAAAAATTAGGACCTGCATTTTATTCAGTGATTCAAGTGTCTCCTGGCTTCTTGGGTAGGGAAGCTAGAAGTCTAGCCTTCTCAGACAAGAGCGAATATATGTCGGAGATTCCATGTGTACGTTACGCACATTAAAGAACCCTTGGCAGTTCAAAATCGGATGAAAAGTAGGCGAAGACGCCACTGTCCGGGCAAAGTTTCCGAAATATAAATTTCTGCCTAGAAAAAGTTTTCTCACCAATCTGGGCACGCATTTAAACCTTAGATAATCTTACTGTCTTAGGATTGAATAGTTATATGCTTAATACTTTTTTTTTTCAAATGTCTCTTTTGTTTTGTTTTGCCCGAGAGCTCTGATGTAGATACTATTGAAGGCGGATTTCTATAAACCTTCCACCAGTATCAAATATGGCAAGGCAAGGCAAGGGAGCTGAAAAATCCCGTAAGCAAAGCCTAAAAATAATGAGCGTTTGAGGAAATTTGTTTAGCATCACATCCTACTCCTCCTCTCTTCAAATTGGGCCTGTCTCTAAAGGTGGATTGCAAAATGGGGCAACGGACCTCAGTTTTTATTTAATCATGATGTTTCTGCTGTCCCCACTTCTGTAACTCAAAATGGATGTATTGTTATGGGCAATAAAGTCCAAGATAGTTTGCCGTCAAATATCTTGGAAAATAAAGCAATTTTCATGAAAAATGTATTGATCGATCGTTACGACCTGGCAAAGTCTCTGTTCTCAATTTTCAAAATGCTTTCTGTCTGCATAAGTTTGAATTTAATTTATCATTATGCCATTCGTGTACGCCATTTGAATGTTGGATTACTTTTTCATTTATTTTGCTGTAGTAAACTTATACTATAGCATTGTTTAGATGTCTAAATTAACAAGTTTTGACAAAGCGTGTAACGATCGATTACAGCTATTCATTCACTAAAATTTATCTCTGTAGCTTCAAAATTGTCAGTCTATCCGCAAATAACGAGGATGTCCATTCAAAAAGGTTTGTAGAAAAACAAAACCTCAAGAAATGCATCGTCTTGATCTCTGTCCATCTTCCTATAAAGCCCCTTGAAATGTCCCATTTTCTTCACAGGGAAACATAAAATCTCCGGAGAGTTTTGTAACATAAAGATCGATTCATGGACGGTCATGATTTTATTTTATGTAAATCAGAGCACATTCAATGAAATAAACGCTTTTTTCATTAAAAGAACAGAATAGAGGCCATTTTACCGAGACACAGTCGCAAGGAGCCGCCTTTTGAGACAGGCTCAAGTACTTTCAAGTGTATTTTCACTAGCCTGCGTACAGGTAGTTGTCACTCCTTATACCTATAGATTCCTGATATTATTCATGATCAGAAATCCGTAGAAATTTAAACTTCGATGAAGTCCTTGAAATCACCCTTTGTTAGACCATGGATCACCTTAAAGAAGTGCCACCACTCTGGTTTTCTAGAGGAATAGAACAACGACCCCAGGCACACCGACTGAGGCCGTATTTACAGTAAACGCTGATCCACATAAAGGATGCCACACGTTTTTTGCCCTGATGTTATTTATACAGATTATGACTTACGACAATGTGCGTTGGAGAGATACGCTCACAGTCAGCAGCTCTGCCGATCTGGCACAGGCTGGAGGTGAGCCAATGTTTAGGTGCAGTGTAAACAGTACTCAGGCTAAGGGCGTTGATTCTCCCGAGCATCTCCGGCAGTAAATGTCTCCGCTCCTGATGGAAGTGTTTGAGAGGTGAGAGGTTTTGGTTGAGACATATCCCAGATGTTGGGACATTTCTCGCAGTTGTCTGTCTGTGTGTGAGTGTGGAGTTTTATTGGTGGTGTCTGACAACTGAAATGAGGATGAATGGTGACCCTCGCAGGCACGCCCTCTGTGTGTGGGAATGAATGACAGTGAGAGGAGAGAGTGAGAAAAAAATACGTACATCATGCAGCGAACATTTACAGAGAGAGAGAGAGAGAGAGAGAGGACAGGTGACAGATTACATTAGCAGAAATGGGACCTACTACACAGAAAAAATAACAATAAGGATAATATAACAGAGAGCATTTCTCTAGAGTCCACCTTTTGCAGTATAAGGAGAGGAAAAACTGAGAGAGACACACACAGAGAGCAACAGAGAAAGGGGGGGGGGGCTGGAGAGAGGGGATAGGGAGAGATACACATATGCACACAAAGTGAAGATAGAAAGGGAGAGAGAGAGATATCGAAATGAGAGAGGGGAGAGGTGATGGTATGACAGAGAGCTATGCAGAAACAGAGATAGAGAAAAGGAGACAGAAAGAAAGAGAGAGAGAGAGATAGACAGGAAATGAAAGACACTGAGAGAAAAGCAGGATAGAGAGATGGAAGAGGCAGGAAGAGCTACGGACACACAAACAAAACATACACAGTGACTCACACATAAGTGATAAATCTCCTGTCAGTGCAAAATTTGACCAGAATTGATGTGAACATTGACAGTAACTTGACACCAGGCGCCACTTAGCACGTCTGTGATCTCCCAAGCTCTGTCCAACAGCCAACATTGTGGTGTACATCTACATAACAGTCAGACTGACAAACGTTCCTGCTGACACAAGGCCGTGACACTGGTGTACTCAGTGATGTTAGGTCACGCGACATCCTTGTGATACAGCCATAGAGTGATAGAGTGAACCAACCAGCCACATTCTGTTCACCCACACACATTACTAATGAAAGCCAAGGGTGTGCGTCATGACATCGTCTCAACAAAAGTCCACAGTTAGCACAGATCAATATACGGCCTGATGTTGACACAAGCCATGACAAGGCAAGACAGATCTAGAACCAGATGGATTTACAACATCAAAGAGTGGACAGATCTCAGTTTGACAGAGTCACAGAAGACAGCAGGGGACCACGACCTATGACGGAGTTTAATTGTGGATATCATTAGTGAATGTATTCACGATCTCATGATCACTGGATAGAAAGCACGGAGGGAAGAAAGAAAATAGACCTGATTTACATTATAAAACGGTCACTGAAATATCTCCAGACTCACACACTTTAAAAACCGACTGTCTCCTAGACGTACATTATCCTCTTCGCCGATCCTCCGTTCACACCTAGGACCGAAGTTTTCAAACTCTGAAGTGTTATTTCACAAAGGCAAGTTAAAAACATACAGGAATGTCATATATCAGGAAGAATTGCCAAAGTTCTTTACAGATGGACGCGGAAAAGAAAAGGGATTTGAATGTCCTAAGCCAAAATTAAAATCAACCTCCTTGGTTGAAATATCAAGATAATTAACTCACTGCCGTTACTCAGATGGGTCATCTTGACATTTTCCACGTTAGAGCGCACTCACTCACTCATGCCCACCTCAACGTACACTTGACATTTGGTTTGACAATTACACAATAAGAGCCAAATGGCAAAAACTTCAAACCAAACTCCACAGAAATGCATTAGATTTTGTCTTTTAAACGTCAGTGATCTGTTGTCGTGACAACAAAACAACAATTAAAAAAAAACACCTCTTAATTGTTTTACCATTTCTCACTCTGTACTCAGGCTCTCCATTCTGCCCCACCCACCATCCTTCCCCACTTAGTGAGCACTTGAACAAGTCCATTGATTTTCGTTTTCCACTCACAGTTCGGAGCAACCACTGTGACATTCAAAGAGCATTAGCCAAACGTCTGAGAATTGAATCTTAACAACTTCACTGCAATTCTCTGATGTCTTTCAATTGTTATGGCCTTTTTTTTGTCGTTGTTTTGCGCTGCGTTCTTGGCCACTTGGTGCAGCAATCAGAAAACTTTAGTCTTTTCACCTATTTGGACTCTGTCAATGGACTAAAGTGCAGAATTTCTGAGCTTTGCCTTGGCTGATCAGTGCAAGACGTCATTCAGTTAGTCAATAGTTTGTCACAAGGATTAATACAGCAGTGCCTGTCAATCTCATTCAGTAAAGCTCTTTGCCTTTCTTTCTTTCTTTCTTTTTGTCTTTCTTTCTTTCTTTCTTTCTTTCTTTCTTTCGCTATCCCTCAATATTTCTTTGCTTCCATCTCCTTCTAAACATTTGTATAACCTGTGTGATAAACCTCATGTCAATGTCCTCTCTCTTCCTTTTAACTCTATTCTAACTGCCTTATCTTTATCTATTTGTGATTCAGACTCTCTCTCTCTCTCCCTCTCCCTCTCCTCCTTCCCTCCCTTCTCTTTTTCTCTCCCTCCTCCATTCCGTCTTTTCCCCACCCACCCAAACACTGCTCAGAGACAAAGGCGAAAGTTAAGAACAAATGTTTCTCATACACTGTCAGGCTGAACTGTGCAAATGTTCGATTTTTTATGTGATTCAGTTCCCACAATAGGTCCCTTTTATGTCGGCTACCAACAAGTTATGTTTTCACAATCTTTTTGTAAATCAAGCAGTTACTAACCTTGTAGTCATTCCAATTACACAACTCTTAACATGTTCAATTGCCTAAGATCTTTCTCAAACTTCACACACAACATGAAGAGTTAAAAAAAAAAATACATATATATATGTGTGTGAAAAGCCAGTAACAAGTGAGTACTTAGCAGTAACAGTTTTCTTTTTTTAGTCATGTCATTAAAAGTTACTCACCATTCACTCACTCTCTTCTATTCTCCCACAATGAGACACGAGCCGCCAGCTGCTTCTATAACCCCAGACACCGTCAACCATTTTTACTTTTGCTTGTATTTCTTTTTTCTCCTGGTTTTGGCAAGTTTTGAGTACGATATACTGACCTTCCCTGATCCAGCCTTACAGGAAATAGTTTACATCTGAATGATACAAAATCCTTTGCTACTCACACTCTTTTTTACCCAGTCATCGATCAGTCTTCTGTTTATTTTTCTTTCTGCAGATTAGTGCACTAGACAGTGTCGATATTTGCACTGTATAACTTCTGCAGCCAAAGGCGAGATTAGCACACGATTATCCTCTGTAGAGAGACGTGCCTGTCACAATTTTTCGATTTTCAGTATGGGCGACGTCTTTTCCAAACGAGAAGTCAGTATGTGCAAAAATGTGGGAGAAAATTTCTGTCTGGAAAAAAAAAAACCCAAAAAACCTCTGTAAATCTCACGCTATTACACTGGCTGAGTACTGTAACCTCTTTTGGGTTTGTTTCAACGACTGATTGCCAAAATCTGTTTAATTATCTTCAATCTTTTGTTTGTTTGCCCATTCCGTATGTGTCTCAGATTTTCATTCATTTTTTTTCTGTCTTTTCTGTCAGTGTCTGTCTGTGTTTCTTGAAAATTATTTTTTTTTTGTCTTGGCTATATAGCTGTTGTGTGCCATTCTGTCTGCATGCGTGTATGTTCCTTTTGTGTGTCCTTGTATTTGTGGTGTGTGTGTATCTGTGTGTGTGTGCGGTGCGTCTATGTAATTATGTGTATGTATCAATCTGTCTGTGAGGCTTGTCACAGACGAAATGTAATAAAGATTGCGGAGATATTTTGTGCACTTTCATGCCAAATGTCGCCATTTATTCTCCGCGTTCAAAGGCTAATGTGATATTTTGCACTGAAAAAAAAAAGTGAAGTCTCTATCTCAGAAGTTTCATTGTTGACATTGATACTGGCGATGGTGGTGATGATGGTGATGATAATGGTGATGATGATGGTGGTGACGGTGATGGTGGTGATGATAATGGTGGTGATGATGGTGATGATGATGGTGGTGATGATGGTGATGATGATGGTGGTGATGATGGTGGTGATGATATTGCCCCGACGAAGAGCCCAAGCGAACTCGAAAATTTGGCTAGCGTTATAAATTCATTTTAATAGCTCAATTCTAAATTTTTCATATTATTTTTCAACTTTTTTGGTGTATTTGATTAGTTGCCGGTGGACAGTCGTCTTAATTTTAAGACATTTTTCGTAAAATGATGGTGGTGATGATGATGATGATGATGGTGGTGATGATGGTGGTGATGATGGTGATGATGATGGTGATGATGATGGTGGTGATGATGGTGGTGATGATGATGGTGATGATGGTGGTGATGATAGTGGTGATGAAGATGGTGGTGATGATGGTGATGATGATGGTGGTGATGATGATGGTGATGATGGTGATGATAATAGTGGTGATGATGGTGATGATAATGGTGATGATGATGGTGATGGTGGTGATGATGGTGATTGTGGTGATGGTGATGACGGTGACGGTGATTGGTAGTTTGATAGTGGTGGTAGTGATGATAGTTGTGGTGACGGTGGTTATAGTGGTGGCGATAGTCACAGGTCGCCATGACAATGCTGTTGGTGAGACATTCTTGACATTGTGTTATTTTCTTACTCCAGGATATCCTGCTGAAACCTTCATTCTTGACAGCGCCGATCTATCTTACAACTTCGCCAACATGTCCGAGCCAGATTACCTGCCACTGATAAGTTCGCTTATTTTCTCACTAAACCAGGCAAGGGGAGCTAATCTCCACAAGAATGACAACCCCGTCAGGACCAGTTTACCTTCCACCTGTTCGCTCTGTACACAGGCCATACCTCGCGTGCTCATTGACCTAGATAAGGCACGTGCCCCTGTTAAGTCCGGCCGGAAGTGGCTCTGACATACGCTTATTTTGACAAAACATTTTTTTTTTCAGATTAGAATTTAATTACTGATTTTCTCCAGATACTCAAATAACAAACTTTGAAACTCTCTACAATGTCAATGCACAACTCCGTGCTAGCTGCATCTGTGGCCGAGGGATAAGGCACCTGTCTTTCGGAGAAGTATTGATGGTTCAAATCCCATGGGAGATAGTTGTTACCAGCCTTATCACTTCCCTTTCCTGATAAAAAAAAGTGTTAAACAAGCGGTGTAAAGAGGAAAAAAAATCACTTTTGAGGCCTCAACATGAAATATACATCATGACTTTTCCCCAAAAAAATTATGATAAAAAAAGAATGATTTCATCTTGCTCTAATTTTATTTTATTTTATTTTATTTTTTTGTGATCAGTCTCTCTCATGACATGAAGTAAAGATATTTTTTTCCTTTTTACACTGTTTGTCCAACACCGCTTTGCCGTCATTTTTAAAAATACAGTATATGCTGGTTATTTTAACTGCATTAATTATATTGTATTCCTAAAAATGACTGCCGCGCTTTTGTCTGGCAAAGGGAAGTAATAGGGCCGGGCACAACGATCTCCCATTTGGCGATGAAAAAGAATAGAACCTGCCTTGTTCATTGACTCAATGTTCTCCTGACTTATGAATGAAGAAATTCCGACCTCTGGTCTTCTGGGATATGGGTGAAATATTTCGGAGATTCCCTATGTAAGTTACACAGTCTGTGTAAGCAGAGACATCGCTGTCCGGGCAAAATTTTCCTGAACACCGAATTTCTAACATAAACATTTCTCCTGATCAAATGAGCCTTTTTTGTTTTGTTTTGTTTTGTTTGTTTTTGTTGTTTTTAATGTTACGTTCTATTTACGTCTTTGAATTGTTGTTTTTAACAGCTAGGTTACTTTCTTTTGCCAAGTACAACAGGTGTAACACAAGCATTGTAAAGAAGGGGAAAAATCACTTTTTCTGTTGTTATTTAAAACATAATTATAAAAAAATCAAAAATTACAAAGAGATGTTAGAAATGTTAAAGGAAAAAATATTTTGAACTTATGATGAAATTTTCATTTTATGTGGCACATGTGTCAAACAGGGAGAGAGAAAGTGATTCCCCTTCTTTAAAATGCTCATGTTATAGCTCTTATACTTGGAATAGGTCAGTGATTTGGCTGATGGCAAAGATCCTCATTGAACACACACATTAAGTTGAGATATTCTAATGTTAAGATTGGCAAGCAGTAAATGCATACAAACAAGCCCTTTTTTTTCGCAAAAAGCTGCATTTTATTTGCTTTGTGTTTCAGGAGAGATCACGAAACTACGGGGGTATATCTCGATTTTCTGGCCGTCAAAGATTTCAGAGAAAAACCCTTTTGTCACAGAATGTTAGACTTTGTTTCTCAACCGTTATACCATCGGCCTTCTCTCTGTCCTGGTGATGGATCGGAGTTCTGGGGTATATAGAAATCCCGGGGACTGGGACTGGGGGGGGGGGGGGGGGGGGGAGAGGGGGGAAAAAGGGGTGAAATGGGAGGATTCTATGTTACAACAGGTGTATGAAGAATGTGTCAACGGACAGGGATGATTTGACAGAAGGTGATGACGTATTAACTTTCTCGCCTATTTTCTTTAGTATTATCGCTTTGCTGGTCTTCTCTTAGAGATTGCTTGACTGTCGTGTATATGTCTGTGTGATGGATGGATGGATGGATGAATGGATGGATGGATGGGTGGATGGATGGATGGATAGATAGATGGATGGATGGATGGATGGATGAATAGATGAATGGATGGATGGATGGGTGGATAGATAGATGGATGGGTGGATGACTGGCTGGCTGGATGGATGAATGAACGGATGTATGGGTGAATGGATGGATGGATGGGTGAATGGATGGATGAATAAACTGTTGGCTGGATAGATGGTAAATTTTATGATGGACAGATAACTGAATGGATGGATGGATAGATGGATGGACGGGTGTGTGGATTTATGATTGGATGAATAGCCTGATAGAGTTAAATAGCTAGATAAATGTTGCTGGGTAAAATCTGACAAACAGCCAATTAGGTTTGAACATTTGGTTAGTGATATCAATTTGTTCAATATCAAGTTGTTCATATTGAATTTTTGCCTTTTTAAACGTTTTTGATTTTAAGACATTTTTATAAAATGATAACGGTGATGATGATAATTAATATCAATATTAGATCTAAATTCTTTGTACATGTTATTTGCTTTTTTTGAATTGTTCGATTAGTTGCCGGTTTTATATTATATTTTGTAATACTAGCCATGAAAGAGCAACTGTAAAGAAATTAGAGATGGAAAGAGGATAAGAGGTGGGAATAGCAAGATAGTAGAAAGAAAGATACCTTGAAGACGAAATAAGATATAGATATCAACTTTGTTTGTCCTTCCACAGTTGAGGCTTGATATACAATACACTTAACATACGCTCACATTCACATGCACAAAAGATTTAAACATCACCAAGAAAACATCAGAACAACCGTGACAGACTCAAAACTGCTATATCTAGAAACAGCTTATCGTTGATGGAAAAAGACATCAATTTCTATCAGTAAGTAGCTTATCAGTCCATAGATCAGGATTATTTTGGCTTCTAAAGGCTTGACAAGTTTATTCAGAAGAATTTTCGAGCAGATATTTCAGAGATTTGGGAAGTTTCGCCCTAACAATAGCGTCTATGCCCAATCCTTATCCGATTTCTAACTATCAACGGTTCTTTAACGGCACCTCCAAAATATTCGTCGTTTTCCAAGAAGAATAGGCATCGGGCTTCCCTATCCAATAAGGCAGAGAACTGTTGAGCCACTGAAGAAAATTATCAGATTCTAATCTTTCTCACACCTTCAAGGATTCGAATCTGCGACATTTGCATCAAGTAGTAGACAACTCATCTCTCGGTCAAGGCATTCCCAAATTTCTATGACATCTTCAATTTTTTCTTCACTTTAACAACCGTCCACTTTTTTTCAGTTAGGAAAGAATTAGCTGTAGACAGAGTGGAGATGAAGATGGAGGAGGTACCGCCCGCTGAAGTCATCAATGAGCTAATTACTTCGTGTTCTCCAGGAATTCCTTGTTTTGCAAGAGCCGGCGATGACAGGTTAGCGCTGCAGTCGGTGCGGCTGAGCACTTGTGCAGGTGTCGGACAGGTAGAGAACATCAGCTCACGGGTCTGACAGACAGGCGTGTGACAGGTTACTCAAAATTTGATGTACGATCTCTTCTCCCCCCTCCTCTCCACCCACACACACACTCACTCATACAGCATAAGTCTCACTGACGATGTGGCCTGTCAGAAACTATGGCGGTCAAAACGTTTATTTCTTGTTGAAGCCTTTTGTTCTTCAAATTTGTAGTCTAGTAACAACATCTCCTTTCTCTTTCTTTCTTTCTTTCTTTCTTTCATTCTTTCTTTTTTCTTTTTCCTTTCATTTTTTCTATTTTTTCTTTCTCTCTTTTTTTTCTTTCTTTCTTTCTTTCTTTCTTTCTTTCCATGTTTCTTTCTTTTTCTTTCTTTTCGTTTTTCTTTCTCTCATTCTTTCTTTGGCCAATTCTTCTCACTTCCATTCTATATTTCTGTCTTTCGCCTAGTCCCCTAAATTCTCTGATGATAAATCTTCCAGCCTAAAGCTCTATAACTGATACAAATTTGTTTTTATTTCATAGCCCATCATGGCGACAACTTATACCATGTGCCAAACATGAAAACAATGATCAGGAAGTTAAAAATGTATATCAAGATATGTAATTATGGTTATCAAAGAACGTGAAAGTCAATTATTAGTTATGAAAAAACATACTGAGTAAGCAAGCGAGTTGCTCTGGGACATATCGCGTGAATACAAGTTTCGTAAATCACACGGGGATAGAAAGTCATAATTTTGGAATAAAAGGGATAAGATGGTTTATGCCCTCATCTATACTATAAATCTGCAGCAAAAAAAAAAAACAAAAAAAAACAAACAAACTCATAAAAGGCTTATGGACTCTAAAACTGCTGAATGTATCCATCTGAAATTTGGCACATTGTTGCATAAATATCTGGTGTTTTTGCATAATTAAACCCGAAAAAAAGCTTTTTATGTTTGACGTTATTTTAAAAAGGCGATAATTTTACGTTCGATACAATGACACATTTTTTGTTATTGTTCTTTCGCTTCCGGTCGGGCAGCATCCAAAACACCAAACACTTTTTCTTTGAGTAACGTTCAGTTTAATCATCCAAAATACCAACATAGAGTTGCGCACGCTTGCCATACACTTTGAATCGCAGGGAGCGATATCGGTTTGACCTATATTTTAAAAATCTCCCAAGAAGGCGGTTGGTTCTTTTCTAGTATTTATTTGTTATAAGATCTTCCAGAGGGCGTCTCTGTAGACAGCGCAATTTACAACTATGTATATGCGAAAAGGAATCGAACAAAACACAGTGTCTCGATATTTCCAAGTCGTCACAAAATTGCAAGAGAGACATTTCTTTTCTTTCAACCCACATCTATATATTTGTGGCATATATTTGGTTTAATTTTACTCCGGATATGATCACATTTCTGACATCGGATTCTGACACCAGTCATTATTGGTCGGGTTGCCACAGAAATACGCTTACCGTCTATGTGCGTCTTTCAATCCCCTGGGGGCGGTTACCACAGAAATAGGTCCGTGCCTGACCTAAAATCAATGCGCCACGCAGCGGTGCACCGCCTCACCCTGCAATTAGTGCCCTTTTTTTTTTCTTCGCCTCTATTCGATAACTTGATCATAATTTTCCTGGGAAGACAATAACTAGGTCACCACACCCCTTTTAGCAATGCTCACACTTACTTAAACAGCTCTCAGCTTGTAGAACTGTAGTTCTTACTCAAGCAGTAAAATTTCTCACTGCGCCTGTCATACTCACGGAACAAAACATTAACAAAAACAAAGTTAACGAGACTTCGGGTCCCCTCTGACATTTAACAGATTGCTTAAAGGCAGACCTCAAAGAGAAAGCGAATGGCTTTCTTCAGCGCCGACAATCGTTTTCAGACTTCATAAAAAGAGGAATTAAAATACCCTAGTCGCTCTAGTAACTTTGTGTTTACAAATTATGCCATCCATCTGCCTGGTGTTACAAAGAGGTCACTGGACTCGTCCTAAATCTTCCCATAGCAACAAGTTTGGTCATATGATGGTTGACATCAGACTCTAAATAACTGAAAAAAATGGCCTGTTATTTCTATTAAAATACAAATTTGATATGTTTTTATCCAAATAATCTGCCCAATATCTCCTCTGAGTTGTTCACAAGGCAAAGTATTCTACAATGTAAACAAAGGAGGTGAGTACATCTACTGTTAAACAATCTAACCATTCAGTACCAAGTGATCGCAGGAAAATTTAGAAACGAGTCCATTATGATTTAGATAGTAGCATAAACAGCGCTAGACAATACGTTGTAAACCGGATAATGAAAGTAAGTCTGAGACATAGATCATTTGCCAGCCACCTCCAATTCCATCCAATTACACGCCGTTCTCTGCCAAGCTATCACGATATGCAGGTAATGAGAACACAGGATACATAAAGATCGAATCTTCCTGTCCAATTTCGTAATCAGAGCCACACGAGAAAGTGGGTGGAATTTATTGGCAATAAAATTACACTCGGCGCTCCACCACTCCTTTCCCCTCCCTATCCCTCCTTTCTTCTCTTCCCTTTTCTTTTTCCTAATACGTCAATGAAGAGGGGAGATAATGAGTTCAGAGAGTTCACGATATCTAAAACAGGTGCAGGGGAGGTAACCTGCACACAGGGGGAGGTAGATCTGGTGTAGATGATAAAACAGCAGAGATGCGGGACAGCGTCTGTCATTTAGTGCTTTGGAATAGATCAGACAGGAGAGAATGGGTGCGCAAATAATCACAAAGACATTAGATTCAATATAAAACTTTCTCAGGTTCAACATTTTGGTTGTTTATTTTGAAACACTTCTAATTACAATGGGAGGAGGGAGCAAAACTCCTACCTCTGAGTGAGACTGGTGTGATACCCACAGTTGTCTGCGCCTGTCTTGGATACACATCAGAGAAAAAGGGCAGTTAACTCAGTCCCATGAGAGGATAACAAATTAACATTTCTCCAGTCTGTAATGATGTCCTCCCACATTCCCTCCTCTCCACCACTTCCCTCCGCCACTCCCCTCTGCCACTCCCCTCCCTACGACAAAAACTGATTTAACAGCAAACATTTGCATACACTCGGTGATCTCCCTTTGCATGTGAATGAAAGTGAAATCAATAAATTGGGGAGTGACTCCATAGCATGCCTGTAACTACAAACAGAAAATGCCCTTCTGCCCGTACTGTCTTAATCCATCCCACATTCCAAGTTTTCCATTAGCACAAGTGCTTATAACATATTAACAATACACATCCACACACAAACATTCACTCTCACACAGCCAGTCACAGACATTCTCACATACATCCACTCACACGCATCCACTCCCGCACATCCATCCACATACTTGTATTTATACATATTCACCTACACATCCACTCACACATTTTCACCCACACATATCCTTCACACACCCTCACTAACAGACACCATCCACAAACATCCACTTACACACATAAACTCGCACACATCCATTCATACACAAACATCAACCTCACTTATACACTTTTCTTCTGTTCTCCGTCCGGATGGTTATGTCCATATCATTGCAAAATCTGTCTTAGGGATCAGTTTCTCATTGTCTGTGATTATTTGAATCTTCTTCTGGAGTCGGGAGTGTGTGTGTGTGTCGGGTGGGAAGAGGGAGGGGGGAGAGAAAAGGAAATGGGTAAAAAAAAAATAGTTTTGTTAAAGGAATGATGTCCCGAATAGTTTATGCCATGGACAATTCATAATCCAATAGTAGAACACAAGATTTCGGGAAAACTCCAACGCGAAAGTACGTCAGACAGTTTCCTACGTCATTAAATCATTAATACTGCTCAATACAATTGTTGTTTGGGGGGCATCTACGCTCAAGAGGCTTATAGCGAGGAGTTTTGGTCAAAAATCTTCCTACCCATCGAAACAAGGTCAAATCAAGATGTGAGGCAAACTTATGGCCGAGGCAAGGCCAAGGTCATGGGTCGATGGAATTTCCCGTGATTGGTGAATTCTATTCTGACGATTTTCATTTTGCCACAGTGTCAAAATTTGCTTCTATTCCTCGTGTAGGCTTTGCGTTCTTTCCCCTTTAAAACTGCATGAAATTGTTCTAGTGTTGAATGTAATTCATGAGGCGTTTCTATAGATGTACATTTTTCTCTATGCCTATTGTATTTGGCACTTGGCCACTGTGGCAGAAAGTTATCATTTAACTCTGCTCATAATCTTTTGTGTCACAGAGATGATGGACGGAAGACTGATAAATATGGCGTCAGAAATGTGCGGGAGATTGAACTGTGCTCAGCTGAGAAATTTCGAGAGCAACGAGCCAGATAAATTTTCCAAATGCACTCCAGAGCAAGAATTGTGCAGGGGGCCAAAGAATAATTAAAAGTTCAGAATCGTCAGGGATACTCTACGATCCCTTCTTTTTTTAAAACCAAAAACCAGCCGAGATAACTACCCGCAGGAAGTTGAAAGGCGTAAATATGCCGTACCTGAACCGTAAGTTCGGAATGAAAAGACAAAAAGGTACAAGCAAATGAATGAGCGGATGAACATCGAAAGAATAAGTAGTCCATTAACTAGCAGACAGATTGATGTGGTCATGAGTGCAGACATACAGAAAGTCAGTCAATCACTTAGAAACTTTGATTATTTATCTGTTAACGCCTGTCTGTTCATGCTCCCATGCCTTCATCCACCATCCAATTTGTTTGCCCATGAGCCCTCTGTCTATCCAACTTTTCTCTTTAACTGGTCTTAGCAGACCTGCCAGATTACCTCCCCTGGCCGGCTGACGAGCAGAACAAAGAACATGAAGGAGGTGCTAGAACAAAGAAATCATACCTTGTTTGCCAAATAATATTGCACTGGACCACCCAGAAACTCATGGAGGGACTCTCCCCTCTGCTCCAGCCCACCCCCATTCCAGCATTTATCCATCTCCTAGAAAGTCTGTGTTCATAATGGCCAAGATAAAATACCAGCCCCCTCCACCCTGTTGATGAACACGTGAAACCATCTTGCAGTCACTCACTCGCTGATGTGAAGCCACACACGACCTACCTCAGTCTGTGCAGTGACACCATACTGGTCCGGCCATAGCGCAGTTTCACGACATATTCTTATGCAGGGCTGAACGCTACAAGATGAATGTGAGCGATAGAAGTCTGACCTAAGCAGTCATCAACCACCGCTGACAACTTCCAAACCAGCATGAAAAATAATCACATTTTTAAGTCAGTTTTTTTTGTTGTTGTAAATTATGATGTACATTCTGAGACTCAATTATCAAAAAATTCATCATTGTTTAATGTTAATCCCCCCCCCCCCCCCGGTGAAAAACAGATAAATAAATAAATAAATAAATAAATAAATAATTAAAGAAAATTCAGTCTTGGCATTAAAAGTAATTCTCATGTTTCCAGTAGTTTCTCAAAACAGTATTGACAAATTAGATATTGTATAGAGGTCTATATATTTGTCGCTAGCTGCCAATGCGTTCTGTGGTTAATCAAACTGTATGGCTAAGATTCCAAAAGATGAACTATTGATTTGATTGCTACTATGTAAAGCTGAAAGTTGTACACCGCCTGAACTGATAAGTACATAGTAGCAGGGCACTGCGAGATTGTTACGGGACCTACTTAAGTATTACCTTTAAAACAGTTAAATGTTGCTTCACTGTCAAGAATTATAATATCGATAAATATATAGTGATATAGTATATTCATTACCTAGATAGGTCCTCTAAAAGAGATTTATTTACCACATATTATTTGCCTGTCCATGTCCATGTACTGCGATGTTTTGATGTTGATATCTAATTTTATATAATAGTGTTTGTGATTGATTGTGTATATGGCTTGATACCAGTAAACAGTACAATGTTTGTATCACTGTCTGGAATGGTCTGAGGGCAAAGAACCGAGTTATTTAGTCCATGCTGAGTCTTTGTGTTAACTTGTGCTCGATGAAGTTGAGTCACTGGATAAGAAACACAACAGAGATGATAATGATGGTAGGTCTGATGATGGTTGTCACTTAATTCACCATTTACCATCACCTTTTGCCAAACATCTGGAGTCAGCCTAACATTGAGAGAAAAAACGTTCAAGGACTCCGGTGTTTACTAGAGGTAACCAAATGTAAGAAACCACATATTCACACACAAGGAACAAGTTGTTCTCTCTCTTTTTTTATTTTACTTCTCTTCAGATGAGGACGCACTGACTACCTAAAGATGATCACAGAGACCCTTCTATCACCTTGGACAGTTCACTGTTTGCTCTGAGCCTAGCGTGTTTCTTACTCCTGTGAGTGTTTATAATTCGAATAATCTTAAGTCGTATTTCTTTCTCAAGATCAAAGAGTTACTCTCATATCACTCTGCTGATCTCCTCCCCCCCTCCCCACCTCCCCCTCCACCAAATCCCCTTTCGCTGTTGTAGAGATCTAGGTAAACATGAACGTAATGTAGACCGACTTGAACAACTTGGCAGTAAAGAGGCAATACAAACACCTGCTATATGATAAAACAAAAGGTATAACAAGCATTATACAATATATCAATACACAAAATAACATGCAGTCATATAAATGTAAACAAAAAGCGCCTTATATAAAATGTATATACATATATACACACAGGCAATATAGAGATATAAACAACCACCGCCATATGTTCATTCAACACCGGCCATATGTGAATTAAATGTAAACAAACAAAAACATTCGATATTTCACGACACAAAAAGCTCGTTATTCACACACACAAACACGCACACAAATAAATAAGCTGGCAAATTAGGGCTGTAAACAAACACCTGCTACTCACATGCAAACACCGGCTATAAGATAAACCGATGTAAACAAAGTCAGGATTTTCTCTCTCTGACAAGTTGGACCGCAAGGCGGACGTTCTTCGGCCGGGACTGGACATGTCCGGAACGCCAGTGGCTATGCTGGTCAAGTATGTGGAACATCCACTGTCCGGTTGAGGGGAGGGGGGGAGGGCGGTGCCTAACGTCAGCACCTGAGAGCAGATGGCTAGAGGAAGGGGCTGATGGAGGAGATTACAGCAAAGGCGTGCTAGCAATGCAAAAGAGAACGCCGAAAAGGGAAACAAGACTGGTGAAAACTCAGTATTTGGAAGCCGAAAGAAATAAAAGCGCCATGAAATGAAGGAACGATACCAATAGTCGAGTAAAACCCTATTAATTGATTAACATCCTCGTTATGTCACAGAGTTGCAAAGTTGCCCCTACCTGTTGTCCGATTGCGGTATATGTTTTGCTTTTCAACCTCCAGCGGGAAGTTATCTCAGCGAGAACAAGGCAGGACGTAATAAATACATCTGATTTTGTTTGATAACTCACTCAAAGATCTTGAACTGAGGTGAAAATAGCAGATTGTATAACTGGCTGTAAATCATTCAGCAAAGTTTGTCTTCTCATTACATTTGTAACGTAACATCTATTTCGGACGTCATTACAGAACTCTCAAAACCGCCATTACCGTCCTCTCTCTATGAGTACCAGAACTATCCAAATCACGATCTGTTTTTCTCTGGTCAAGACATTGGCTAGGGTTTTGCAGATGTATAATGAGTATGTGAATGTAATACTTTTGATCCCCCGCTGGTGCCCGGGGTACATAGGTAGGTTCTTTGCTCCGACCTGCAGGTGATGAAAGCCCACCATCGGTAGGATGTCTCTCTTAGAATGCCATCCTGGACGTTTCAGGGGTGGCATTTCATCTCTCTCTCTCTCCTTGCTCTTGCCTGTCCTGCTCTCTTTCCTCTTCTTTTTGACGTGTAAACGTATCTTACCGTATTGGGCACAATATGACGTGATCGTGCCGATGTGCCGTTAAACCCCAACACAAACAAACAATATTATTTTTGATAGTTTTTTTTGTGTTTTTTTTACATCGGCCTTTCAGCCATGTTTGGCCTCACTGCATGACGTCAGCATGAAAAACAGTGCTAAAGGGTGGAGAAAATTACGCAAAATTTTGACTGACATTTAACTGTTTTCGCAACTTGTCGATGTAACCTTGCACCTAATTATGTAAAAATATTATTTGTCTGCCTTAATCTGTAGTATTCATTATCATGTCCTGAAATGTGTTTGACGGCAAAATTTGTTATGGCAATGGCTTATTTCGTCTTAACGTTATCGGAAAATCGTTTCTGTGTGGATCTTAAAGAAGTAGCTGCAACAGGTTGGTTGTAATTGGCACATCTGTTTTTCCACGAAAGTGTGACGACAACAGATATTTGACGACCCCAATCTGTAAGTCACCCACTGGGAGATGCAATTCTCAGACGCAGTAGTAAAACGAAGCTCTTGAACGGTGACATAAAACGGCCAAGTTATTCCACGTCATAAAGAGATGAACTCGCGGAGTGAATACTTCCAGATGAACGTCCATTCTCGATAAGCGATGGGACCTGTCATGGAGGGCGCTATTAGCCACAATGTAGAGAGGCGGATGTCGGGGATTCCCGCAGAGTTATGGGAATTCCAGTCGCTCATGTTTCTTCCTCTCTTCACCATAAAGACATAAGTCAAACCTGTGCCAAAATGCAGCTAATGTATCATGTCATTCCTGGGCATAAGAGCTTTTAGACAATGCCTCTAGAAAAGGAATGCATCTATGGAACTGGATATTAATTACACTGAAAAATAATGGGTTAACTCATCAGTTTTGTCTCAGAATCTCACTAGTGTTGAAAATAACTTATGCCATTATGGAAAAGCAATAGCTGCACTAATAGACAGGTAAGTCAGGGACCAGGTATCTTCATCACTATGAGCAATTACTTCAAGAAGTGGGTCAAGCGTTATGAGAAAGAGAAAGAGAGAGGTTTTCCCCTGAGAATCAGAGACGTGAAAATCTCAAATGGTGTCAAACATGACAGGACTGAGCTCAGAATCAGGTAGAGGGACAGATGTGTGTGATAGCCGATATGTCGGTGAGTGTGTCAGAAGATGCAGCACAACGGTTCACAAGATCCCATCTACTCACCAGGTGTGCACAAAATTAATTAGGTGCGTAACCTACTTCTTTTATGAAACCAATTAATCATAGGATGAAGATATTTTCAGATTTCTTTATTTTACGCCTGATGTTTGTTGATTTCATTAAAAATAATTCTGCTGTCTTTTTGTTCTGTATCCTGCATTTTTACTTATTAATAGCCACCTTCTCATCTATCCGTCCGTCCGTCTGTCCATCCATCCATCCATCCATCCATCCATCCATCCATCCAGACATCCATCCATCTATCTATTCATCCATCCATCCATCCATCTATCCATCCATCCATCTACCGTCATCATCCACTCACCCATTCATTTATCCCTCAACTCATCCTTCCATCCGCCCATTGATCCATCCATCAATGCATTCATCCATTCATCCATCCATTCATCCATCCATCCAACCATCCATCCATCGATCGATCCATCCATTCACCTATCCATTCATCCATTAAGCTATCCTTGCCATCTATTCATCCATCCATCCATTAATCCATCCACCCACTCATCCACCCTTCCATCCATTCGTCGATTTAACCGTCAGTTTGTCTATCTCCCGTCCGTCTGTCTGTCCATCTATCCATCCAATTCACCCATCGATCCATCTATTCATCGTTAAATACATCAGTCCATCCATCCATCCATACATCCATCCATCCATCCATCCGCCCATCTATCTATCCATCCATTCATTCATCTATCCATCCATCGATCTATTCCATCCCTCATTCTACGTACATTAAACAAAACCCCATTTACATGTACTATTAGATGTCCATCACACATGATGTATACCATTCTTATTGAACTTTCCCTTTAGTCCTCTCCACAGATTTCCTCACTCACCACCAGTCCGGCCTCCCCCCCCCCCCACCCCACCCAGCCATTGAACAGACAAAGGCCAAAGACCAGTCACCTCAGATAGCATGAACGAGGCGGGGAGAGGAAGGGGAAGTAAGGCAGAAGCAGGGCAATGTCCGTACAAAACTACTACAACATACATAACACAAGGAATACAACAGTAAAACGCCTGGCCTCATTCCCCACTGTCGTCCACATGCAGACTATTTCCTGGCACATGGATCATCTCTGACAACAGTCTTACATGACCTTAATTCCTGTGGTTTTTACATCCTGGATATTGTTGTTTGTTGCTGTTGTTGTTGTTGATGTTGCCTTCCTTTTTCTTGTTCTCTTTAGGTGAGAAGGGACAGCTGCCATTTTAAAGCTTGAATCTTGTCTTTCTCATAGTGCCTTCACTTATCGGGCTCGTCGCACCAGAGTCGATGTACTTTGATTGGTCAAATGTATGTTAGAAAGGAAATAGTTTTATAAGGTACAGTGGTAAGTTGTCAAATGTGAACATCTAGATAGCTGTCCGCAGGTGGTTGAAAGCCAAAGAGGAAGCCTACGACGATGGGCGCAGGTAATATCTACCGTTGATCACAGGGATCCTCGTGTTGTCTTGACTGATTCCTGTTTGGCATATACTGGACGTCTTTCTTCTCCCATTAGTGTTTGTAATTCGGACACTCAGATCAGATAGCCGCATCTTTTCCTTCCGATGTTTGTGGAGATTTCTGAACGGGTTGTTATGATATCGACCATGATTTCCCTAACCTAGACTGTCCTCTTGTCTCCTTAGTCATAGGATGTGGTCTGTCTTCTTGTCTCCTTTGTTGTAGTTGTTGGTATTACTCTGGAAAGATGAAAGTGTTACAGTTGGTAAAGTTTTTGTCTTCAGTCTTTCTTCTTTGTACTCATATCTTCACCTCAGCTTATAGGACTAGTGATTCTCAAACCGGGAGGTTTTGCTGCACAGTCTGTCCCCCAGTCAAAGCCCTCAGAAACTATGGTTCCCCATCTGCAGAGGCCTCTAGATCTGTTTTGCAGGGATCTTTGTTCTGGTCTACACTCCATATGACACCTGACCTATATTCTCTCCCCTACTCCATAACTCCTTTACTTTTCACAGCCTCAAAAAGAAAAACTCACACACACACACACACACACACACACACACACACACACACACACACACACACACACGCACACACACACACACACAC
>JBCEWB010350343.1:0-21377 GCA_039654565.1 Peronia peronii | reverse complement strand
CTGGTTCAGTACCTGAGTTTGGTCTTGGTTACACTTAATATGAAAGAAAAGTGCGATCGGGGAAACGAAAACCGTTCATCATAAGCGTAGCTTTCGTACCGGCCCATCATTTTATTTCTTTGTAACCATAAGAATTTACATAGCAAAAAAAAACGTTCCCAAAGATTCTTTCTTAATAACACAAGTTTCTTTTTAAGCGTTTTCGTACTAAGCGTGTTAGAGTGTAATTTATATCCAAAACTGAACAGAATAGTTCATCAACCATCTTGTGCCTTGGGTATCTCCAAGTTTGAGATCTGAGTCATCAGTATGTCTCTGGTTTAACATTTTACCACTGAACCCATTCTCATATTTGTCCATTCATTTCTTTCTTTGTCTTCTCTATTTCTTCTTTCCTTAGAACTATTCTTTGGAGGATCACCACAGTTAAGTCATGCACCTTGTGCATATGTATGTGTCCATATGGTTTAGTTACGTATCATATTACTTTCACATATATAAATAGATTGCTTCTTTTACCCACTCAACCACAAACCCATCTGTACATTCTGGCCATTGTTTTAAGTTGTTGTTCCTCAGGACGTGAACTGATTATGCTGCAAACACACAACGACAACCACAGCCCAGAATGATATGGATGATGCTAGCCCATGGGGCATGAAAGGCCTAAAAATATAGAAACAGAATCCACCTAACACCCTTCCCCTCTCCTTTTCCAATTCAAGTTCCAGTTTCTGATTGGCTGCCTCTGTTTCCGCGAACAAAGCCTGCTGGGACTGGAGGGCCTGAAGGGTCTCGTTCTGGATCTGCAGCTTCTGTTGAAGAGCCTCAATCTCTGTAGCTTTGTTGGTTTGTAAGGACAACAGCCTCTGCTCCAGCTCATACTTGGCCTGTCTCTCTGAGGCCAGTTCGTTGCTCAGGCCCTGTTGAAACAGAAATTCCATAGCATTTTAAATTTTCAACAAGGCAAAAAAATATTATCTCCCTTTCTATTCTTTTTGCATTCTCTTAATAAGTCATATACTTATCATACACTTAAATGTACATATTAACCTATAAAAGCACTCAAATGTAGATAAACTGATAAAAAACAGATTTGTTTCTCAAACACTATTTCTCTATGGTGTTATTTCAAAAGACAAATGTCAATATCACATAGTATGACAAACAGATGATCTGAAATATCCTATCTCTAAATCTTCGTTTCTTCCTTTTTCTCACCCTGTTACATTCACATCGGGAAACACATTCAAACAACCATTCTACAGATTATTGTTCTTGTATTCTTATGTTTCATATTTGTTCCTCTTTATGGGCACATAATCGCAATACCCTGTGAGAGCAGAATACCTCTTAAAACTGGAAGATAACACCAATATTAAAGGAAAAAAAAAACAAAAGGAATAATTCAGATATAAATAAATTACCTGTATTTCCTCCATGACACTATCTCTTTCTTCCAGCTGTGAGAGTTCCTCTGACTGTCTGGCAATACCAAGCTCTGTTTCCAACTGCTGCTTGTCACTGGTCAACTGAGTATAAGAACATTGTGATAATGATATGTCACACAGTGTATCACCTTGAGAATCTAGTTACTGAAAAGTCACATAATTTTATAAGACAAACAAAAGAACTGAAGGGAAATATTTAAGTTTCTCTCAGAATTTTCTGTCTATCCCATACTACAGTTTTATCACGTGCCCAACAATGCTTGCAGCAATCTTCTAATAAGGATGAAGAAAAACTCTGATCACAATACTAGAAACTTCCAGAAATCTATGTCCAGGGCTGCACAAAATCTTCACGTATTTTATTCTTTTGGGGCAATATAAGAAATCCAAGATTTCGAATGTATTTCCAGGTGTTTGGGATTTCGCTAAAAAAATCAAGAGGATCCTTAATCTTCCACGATTGGCAACCCAACATTTCCTCCCCCTACTCTGAAGCTAAAAAACATTTCATTATATGAACCCAGTTGTGATATTGATGATTGAAATCTTAATTGTCTGAACATGAAACAGTCAACCCTTGTGTAGCAAAAATGATGTTTACAAACTATCTCAAAAGATTAATCTGAAAAAATGAAATGATTATCGATTCTCTGTGGAAAATATAAAGTGCAGGAGTTTCAAATTATTCCCATTCATAAAAGCAACAAAATTAATTCCCCTGTAAGCATATCCAACTGCAGAATGGTTCTTTTTTGCATTAAAAGTAAACCTTTTTTCTGTTTCCTTTTATATCTTTCCTCAGCCTTAACTGACAACGTGACACAAGATGTTTACCTCTTTCAGCTTTTTATCCAGGACATCCAAGTTTTCTTCATACGCTTTCTGTCTCTCCAACAACTCCTCCTTTAGCCTGGCAATCTCTGCCTTCATCTTTTCTTTTTCTGTCTCTACATCATTGGCCTCATCTACCTCAGCCTCTTCCAGCGCGCGAATTCGCAGCCGCAGATCTTCAATCTCATCCTCGTAGATCTTGATTTTGTCAGCAGGTACACTGTCTTTGGCAGTTTCTAGCTTGGCCTCCAACACAGAGATTTTGGCAATCAGGTGATCCTAAAGACAGTGGCATAGGATTTTACGTTGCATTCATGAAAAGCTTTCTATAGTCCTGGTATTGCTGTAACTCTTGTCAAAATATTTTGCTTTTAATTGAAGATTTCACAGGACAGACAAACTGAATATTGAGAAGATAAACATGTTGCTCAAAGAAGTAGAGAAGTGAAATAACTTACAATCAATATATACAATCAATGAAAATTCAAATTTTTTATCAATTTTATAATGTTAACTCTAGAACTGTGACCCAGCCTAAGGGCTACAAAGCCCTGCGGCGCACCTTGCCGGGCTAGTCAATCTGGATCTCTGCACTAGTACTTAGCCTCAGGGTGTTTGTTCTGACTATAGAGACTCCGCCTTGCCTTTGGACTGACACAATGCAGGCCCAGTTTGACCATCTTGCTGACCAATGTCTTTCTCTATTCCCTCCCCTAACTCCACCCTTTCTTCACATGTAATAATATTTGCAATGAGCCAATGGTAGGAGAAGGGCTTGTATTTACAAAGACATGTCAATTTCATATGGATGCCAATTTTATCACCCCTCGTCCCACAGACCATTCCCATTATAGATCTGCTCATAACCTGATGTAACTGCTTGGAAGAAACCACTTCACAAAGGGGTGTATTTACGTTTATGTTCTCAGTGTAAACTGCAAGCTATCATCCCTGTGACCACATGGACTTAGATTATTCTTATTAGATCAGATCGGCTGACATTGACGGGGCAGCAGTGACTACAAAGAAATATATACAAGTGATCTAATGATGGCACAGAATGAGAGCACAAGAGAGCTATCTAGTATATAAACTAATAGATACATAGGCTACTTTAGCTTTCATTCATAGCAATTATAGCTCACTTGTACTCTCAAGAGCTTGATCGCTGGCCAGTGCGAAACTTGTTGAGTGGGTCAAGTGGTCAGGGGAGCCTACGTTATTATTCAATATGGTATTAAAAAGAGACTGCATGTATTTCATATTCTCTCGCATCATCATATAGTTTCTTTTGATTGTGGTTTTGGACCACTTGAGAGGACTTAAGTGGGCCATGTGGCCTTTGATTTCTGTTCTTCTCTTCCATTCAAGAGGATTTCATCTCTAGGCATGGAATTTCTCACTGTTCTATTACGTAAAATTTCCTTTACCTTATGAAGAGTAAGTACTGAGTTGCGCACACTTATTTTGGCGATAATTTGACAAAACTGAGGCAGATAGACCCCAAGTTTAAGTGACACGGTGAGAAATACCACAGCGCAATGAGGAGCCCCCATGAATAAACATAGGCATTGCATGCAGGGATTCGCTTTACCTGTCATATAAATACGTGGTTCACAGTTGTTGAGTTAAACACTGAATCAAATTTTTTCTCACAATAATTCATAGGTTTTCACTATGAGGATGGTTGAAACTATCATCAGCGGACCATTTGGCAAACAAAATAAAAAGTCACCTGGTGCAATATGTAACAATTAATAAAGTGCACAAACTGATATTAATAAATAGAGTCTAGAATGATTTTTCAATGTTCACAAGCATCTATTTGGAATACATACCACAGTAGTGCTTTTCTCTATGATTTCCTTTTCTTTCTCTTTCAATTCATACTCCAAGTTTTGCACCTGTTGAAAGGAAACGCATCAGATAAAACTGCAAAACAGATGTGGCTGAGAGATACAGAGATGGTCACTTTGGAAAAGATGTTGACCTGAGACAAGGAAGATGAAGTGTCTTCTCTGCATATGACAGTAGAGCAGTATCCACTGACTCAAGTTCAAACAATCGCTCTCAATATACAGCAATGATAAACCATCCAAAAAGAAAAAAAAAAGTTAATTATCTGAAGATTACCAACGGAGGGCATGTGAAACTCCCTAAACAAACGACACCATGAACTCAATGTCAGGTTCCTAGAAGAGCCAACAATTATCATGTAAATGTACATGACAGGCCATAAAAGGAAAACTTTTAGAACAGAAGACACACTTTTTTCAACCTTCCTACAGACAAACAGGAAACATAATGTTAAACTGTTAGGCAGGTGACACAAATGAAGACTCGACATGAGACAAAAAGATAAAAAAACATATAATGCTGAAATATTAAACAAATGCCTTGCGGATTTAACATCAAATTTTCACACAGACAAAAAGCAAACATAACGCTAAACTGTTTGCCTGATTACAACAAATTGAAACTCAAATCTCAAACCATCAGATATTCAAGACACAATGGTATTGAATTCACAAGCCTATTCTATTCTTTCAGATATATAACAAAAGCATACTGTTTTTTCATTTCAAATTTTCAAATAGATAATACTCAACCCTCCAGGATCCAAGGCAGCATTTGAAAGAATCGAGTGACTCTAAAGTGATGCTGAACAATTTATTAGACTGACTGAACACTGGTCACCGGTAAAAATATTTATTTTACATTCAATTCTTTATATAACCTAATCAAAATTTAATTTAAGTTCAGTCTTATGGATTTATATCAGATTTGTCACACTGTAAATGGTTAATGAGTTTGATGTTGACTTTGTTAAAGACGAATGGATCAGAACCATGAAACATAAATCGGTAAATCACAGTGACCAACTGACCTTGAGGTGCACACCATGCAACTCTTCCTCCAGCTTAGCCTTGTCTGCTTCCAGATCGTGCTGGGCCGCCGACTGACCATCAAAGTTGCGGGTCATTGCATCCACACTCAGTGATTTGATCTCTAGCTCATGCTGGGAGCGGTCAAGATCTTCCTGCAGAGACATACAAACATAATTACAGCAACACTTTATTCATGATGCCTTTTAAAGACATGCTCCTAAATGCACTCAGGGCTTTGATTTCTATAGAGAATTTTTTCTGAAGTAAAGTGTCCAAAAGTAAAAAATGTTTATCAAAGACATGTTCCAAAATGCACTGAAGGTTTTCATTTCTCTGATCTGCAATGAATCTCTTCTAAACTAATGGGTCAAAAAAGAATACTTTCAAAAATGTGTTCTTAAATGTATTTGGAGTTTTGATTTCTATTTAAAAATAAGTCTCTTGTAGAGTAATGAGTCAAGGGAAGAAAGGCATTTTGTTAATCAGAGATGTAATCATTTCTTACATTCACACATAAGCCACCTGGGTGAGACTAATGGACAATCAAACATAAAAACAAGCAAAACTGCACAAGATGTTCATCACAGATAACCCTCAAGTACACTCAGAGATCTAAGTTCTATGCTGCGAATCTACCTGAGATCTTGAACAAACAAAAAATAAAACAAAATAGAACAAACTAAAGCAAACACACAAAAAAAGACAAAAATTAAACACAATGTTTGTCAGAGATCTGCTTTCAAATTTGCTAAGTTATTAGATATATGATTTTCGCTGGCTGAAAGTAGTGGCCTTTTGTGGCAACACAAAACCGAGTATCAAAGTTATTGCTGTGAGTTTTAAAATAATGAACAATTCACCTGCAGCTTTTCTTTCTCTGTCTTGACAAGCTGCAGCTCGCTCAGTCGCTGATTTAGCTCCTGTTTCATTTGCTTAAAGCTTTTCTCCACCTGAAGGACAGCACAAACGATACACATAGAAAGTGTGAAAATCAAATTTCATTCTTACTTTTTTTTTTCAAATTATATTTTTAGGTATTTTTTCATACCTAAGCTGGAAAGTATTATTGCTATAAATAACTTGTTTTGAAGCTCCTTGTGAGCTTAATTCAATGTCAATTATTTTATATTAACTCAAAAAGAGATGACATTAAACTTCTTTTTGTGGAATCTACATTTGCAATTAAAAACATTCACTCTGGCATTGATGTGCTGTCTCACGTTTATATTTTATGAATGAATGCATTGATAATAATTAATAAATAAATAATAAATAAATGGACAAAGAAAAAAACAACAGATATAACAAATATTTTTATGTTTCAAAACCTCACAATTTTTAGTGGATCATCTTTTTTCTAAAATCAAATGCATTTTTAATACCTACTGAATCAGTGATATGAGTTTAAGATGTGTGTTTACACATTGTATATGCTATTCTCACCTTGCCCATATCTGCCTTAAGGGCTTCTAAAGCTTTGTCCACTGAAGCTTTCTCCTGCAGAGCTGATTTCAGGGCAATCTCTGTGGAGGCTTTTTCTTCCTTCAGCTTGAGAATTTCTGTGTCTTTCTTACTTAGGTCTGCCATAACCACTTGTAGCTGCGATTCCATCTGAGGAGAGAATGAGGTAGAGTAAGCCCACAAAAAAAAAAAAAGAAAAAAAGATAACAATCTGTTCTATTTTCCCTTGTCTTTTGGATTATATACAAGAATTATATACAAGAAGGACAGAGTGGCATAAAGACAGAGATAAATATTTTGATGATGCTATTGCTACCTTGTACTCAAAATAGTCCCAATGGTCTACTGCTACCAGATGGTTCTAACACTGCAACTAAATGTTCCAGGGTGCTTGAATAAACCCTATATCTCACCCTAACTCTCGTCTTAAGCCTAACTCTAACCTTAAATCAAACCCTAACTGTACATCTAACCTTTATCGTAACACTCATGAATCACTTGGCTTGGTTGGAATTCCTCCCTTCTGGAGTCTAGAATCTAAATCTGGAATCTACAAGAACTGATCCTATGTTTTGAATCAAATCAAACAATGCAAACTGATTGGTCAATAAAGAAAACTTAGTCGCAATAGACCACCAAGTCTATTTTAAGCACCCGCTTGTAACAGCCAGTGCCTAATTATTTTTTCTCCTTTTGTTGTTGTTGCTATTGTTATTATTATTATTGTTGTTGTTATTTCTGTTGTTGCTGCTGCTGTTGTTGTTGTTGCTATTGAAAACGCACTCTTGATGCAGAAAACCACCTGTCTGTTGCCCAGACTTGTAACAGGTATGTTTTCAGTAAGATGTGGAGTACAAGCCCTTTCGAACATTTCCCACAACTGACATAGTATTCATGCAAGAATATCTTAAATTAAGCCCTTTCTAATACACAGAGGATCCACTGAATCAATCCAAAATCATTTTGTCACCCATCTTGATAGGAGGTGTGTCATAATCATTATAGCATCTCTGAGTGGGATCATAATATGTTTTGAGAGGTAGTCATTACAATACACAATACAGTTTACATGACTACACATCAATTAAAAGAATGAGAAGAAGTTATCAATACATCACTTTGTGACAATATAATTCTCACTCTCCATAAACACGGTCCAAATTTTAAAAAAAAAAAAAAGAAAAATTTAAAAGATGAAATGTTAAATATCTATTTTGTGAGATGGCAATGATTTGTACATAAAAAAAAAATTCGATATTTGTTATGCCTAAGCCAACTTTGATCCATCTCTTCCAAGGATTTATCTTTAATCCAAGGAGATTTGTGAATAAAAGTGTAGTACTGTCTGATATCCACTTACAGTGTGAACAAATTTAGCCCACACTTATTACAAACCTATTTGGAGGTGAAAAAAAAATTATTCTTTTTCCAAATTTTGTTTCAGGGATACATGTACTTTTTACAGAGGGACCGACTCAGGTCATTTCTTCACTGATGCAAAATCTAGAGTGACTAATGAAGACTCCCTAGAACAAATTTAGGCAAGAGTTCCATTTATCTGTAATGCAAAATCTAATGTTGTCCAAAAATACACTTAGAAATTGGGCAGACCAGCCATCACTTATCATACCTGTATGAGTTTCTGTTCCATTTCCTCCAAGGATTTATCTTTCTCATTCAGAGACTCTTCTGCCACTGCCAGCCTCTTCATCACATCTGTCTGACCAGTTTCCATGGTCACCAGCATCTCGTGACGTTTCTTGGCCTCTGTGTGAGCTCGATCCAGTTGGGCTTCCAGATCATGGGTTGCTTGTTGTAGCACAGCCAGGCGCGATTTTTCCTCCTCTGCTGTAGTTACCTTGGAACAAGAAGTAAACTTTCAGCTAATATCTCACACTGGAAAGGAATTAAACTCATTCACTCTGATCAGCCGCCCATGGCGGTGAACAATTTCAGTAAAAGTTCAGTGAAGTCATTGTTTCAAATCCAAGTAATCCTGCCCTGCTACTCACAAATAATTATCATCTATCAGTAATACTCTTATAATAGAGGCCCTGCATGTAGTCCTAATAGCTAATAGAAAATAAATGGTGAAAAGGGAAATTGGCCTTTAAGTTATGGTTTTGCTATGTAATCTGTTTATCTACAGAGTGAATTCCTTTGGAATTACATACACACACTTTTCAAGCCTTTTCACAATTGCATCTCTACCAGATATCATACTCAGTTTTCAGTGGTTCCATATTCATGAAATTCCCAAATTTAATTTCCATGTTGCAGTTACACTCAAACCCTGTGTCTCATGCTCCCTAAAAACTTTCTCATGTAAAATGACATTGACTCACATGAAGAAATATCAAGACTAGGTATTAGGTATTATCAGTAGTAGTTCTTTACTACTTTCTCCATATTGGAGAAGTTATACGAGATGCATCAATCTCACTTTGAGAACAAATTTGCATTGGTTCTATCATACATTCAGCCTCTCAGACATGTAGGACTTCTCCTTGATAGGTCACAGCTGAGGCAGCAAAATTTTGGGCTGATGTGATGCTGTTTACCTGGTAATTGAATGTATCCTCATAGAGTTTCCTCTCTCGTTGAATCTCCAGAAAGGCGGCTTCCCTCTCCATCATGTCTGCCTGGATTCCCTCCAGATGTCTGGCTAGCTGTTCCTTGTCACGCAAGGCTCGCTGCTGTGTTTCCGACAGCTGCTGCCTCAGTCTTGCTGACTCACTTTTCAGTCGCTCCACAATGGTGCCATGAGACACTGTTTCTCCCTGGAACACCAAAAAATTCAGGATTATTCTTATCCACTACAAGCTCTATTCTTTTCATCTATTGTATTTTCATTTTTCCTCAAACACCAATTTTTGATTTTCCTGAAACCATTCCCATCAATTGTGACTATTTTCAAATTTGATGAGCAAAATCAGAAATACACCAGACAAGCCATAATCTCTGTAGATTTGTCAATAACTTTTCATGCTTCAAAACTGACAAATTTGGGGAGGGAAGCAGTTGTTAGCTCAGATAATAAAAGGCCACCAGAATATTTACACTCATTGGAAGTATAAGAAAACTTCTTTTAAAAACAAAGGGAAGAAAGATAAAATGTGAAGGCCCTGCACTTACAGAACTAAGGGACAGACCTGGAGATTGTTCTTCAAGGCATAACTGGCACAAAATTAAAAAGAGGTAGAAAACCAGCTTTACTCACTGGTAATATCTCTGAATCTAGCAGAATGAGAATCCATGCAGTCAATAAAGCTAGTGAAGATCAGAATAAATGGAGGAGAATAAGTCTATCTGTGTCACTGACTGCAGTGGCCAACAAATACAGCATCCGGTGATGACAATAGAAGGAGGTTATTATACTTTCCACTGTTTCCCCTAAAATAAACAGTCTGTACATTTGCAATCCTCACAACTGGATTTTAAAATACATAAAATAATAGGCAGCATGATCTGATCTTATTATCTGAGGGATTATTTAGCACAATTGCCTGACAAAAATGGTCAGATGGAAAAGGGCATGAGAAAGGCTGACAACAAAGATAGCATTGAATATGTGACATGGCTGAGACCATACTGCAATGCACATCTGAAGCTAATACCAACTAGCGGGGCAGGAGACTAGGCCAATACTAATCTCACTGCATGGCAGTCTTTGCTCATATGAGAAATGTCGCCGATGATAACAAAAATCACAGTGAGATCCAATACCTGATACAATCAGTAGAGAATACTCTGGAGACCACTGAGATCTAAATTTAAATTATTTAAATTTAATACAAAGATAAAGATTAAATTTCACAGTTATTATACAAACACATGCGCCAATTCACACACTAATTTGAGCAAAGGGGGATAAAAAGAAACAGAAACACTTCCATATCATGAGTAAATGTAACTCTCATCAAATCTTACTTTGAGAACGGTTAGTTCTCGCTGTAGTTTTGCCTTCACATCATTAGCTATCTGCAGTTGTTCCTGATACCATTCCTTTGCTTTGACTAGAGACATCAAGTCATTCCTGGCGGTACGGGATTCAGTCTCTGCCTCCATCTTCATCTGAATGCTGGTCTGAACTTCCACATACAGCTCCGCTGCAAAAATTCACTTTGTATATTAACCCTCTACAATCCTCTGTATACTAACTTTCTACAACTTTCTGTGTTTTCACCTGTCAAAATTTGCAAATATGATGGGTAACCTGATGAAATTAATGAGATGTCCAAGAACTCTTCAGGCATAAAATCAGATTCTACAGATTATGAGGTCATAAGAGTTAACCCTGAACCTATACATCTTGGACAGAGCAGTTCTGGAAGTAAACATATTTCTTTTTCTACAGACACCAATAATTCTAGGTGTGAAAATTTTGACATTCAAATCATTTCATCTGGTTATGTGACACACTTCAAGACAGTGTCACATTTAGATTTACTAAGCAATTTCTGTTATGTCATTACAAAATAAAACAAAAAAAAACAAAACAAAAAATAAAAAAAAAAGTGCCAATTGTGTCTCCGCCTAAGAACCTTCCACCTAAGAGCCCGGTCCGCCTAAGAATCCGCCTCTGCTGTGAAACAGAATTTTTCCTCTATAATTTGCCCCTCTAAGAACCCATTCCAGGCACTCCCAAATAAAAAAATCCGCCTAAGAGCCTGGTGTCAGGGCCAAGACACCCAAATGCACAGTGCTAGATGTGCAGTAAAATGGGAACAGAGGTGGAGAGAACAGATAGACAACAGAATGGAAGTAATGGTTGATGTATGACTGCATAATTAGGCCACGTTGTTGCTAGTATGTAATCATTTCTTTGTTTGACAACACGTGGAACAGCACCTGTGATTGGCTTTGTGGATGAGGAGTAAGTTTAGCCTCCTGGCTGGTCAGCTGTTCTGCTACTTCGGTTACTCGTGCCATTATCCACGGGGTAGCATACCAATATCATGTTTTCAACAATGATATCGTTATGTGAAAATTCACACAGCGTTTAAACGCTGGACAGTTCTGGTGTAATTATATGCCCCAAAAGAAATTGCTATATCTAATTATAACATATACACAGGGAAGAAGGCTGTACTTATTCGCATAGATAAATCTTTAACTAACAGTAACGATCAACCAATCATAGTAATGAAGACAATCTATGGTCAGACAGGTTGCGTAACTTTTCAATCTGCCTAAGAACCCGTCCACCTAAGAGCCCACTTTTCTTGTCTCACAACGACCGGGTTCTTAGGCGGAGACCACTGTATCTCCATGAATAAAATTCATGATCAATGTTAGTATCCCACTTTTTGCTCTTGATATTAGATAATCAATACTGTTTATTCTTTCACCCAGTTTCACATATTTCTCTTTATTCTTTTTGCTTTCTCAACTTGACATAAAATGATCTTCCATCTCATCCAATTTCCCATATCTGTAATCATCAGTGACCACCATAAGAGTTTATGATATGAAGAGCCATCAGTGTCATGCACAAGGACCACAGGACGATGAAAAGAAATGTGAAATAGCATCAAATGTTACACAATTTTGAAAAAAAAGAATCAAGATACTGGCAATCTGTCCATTCTGAAAAAATTGTTACTTCATAGTTCATGACTCTATCAGCATGACAATATTGACCACCACACAATATTTCATTTACAACATGTTTTTTTTCACCAATCAGTTTACAGAGTGGCCAATTTACCTATTTTATTTTTCAAAGCTTGCACATTCATGTCTTTTGCTCGGATCTCATCTCTCATCTCCTGTGTGCGGATCTGTGAAGATGTGTAAGGATAAAGGAAAACATCTTAAGTTCTTTTCATCCATTCTGAAGCATATATGGCCCTTTAACTATACATTTATGAAAATAGCCGGACAAAATTTAGAGATGAGCTTTGTCTTCCATTACTTTCTAAATGCCATTATATCATCAGACACAATACTCAGTTGATGTTCAAATTATGTAATTCATCAGTATCATTCCAAAAATGTATGATGCATAGTAAACAGAATTATAATTCAGATTTAATGATAAGAGAAGACAATTAATAGATATTGTTACATATTCACTAATAAATGGGGATAATCATTCTGCATAGTTTTTTAAGACAAAGAGTACATTGTATTATCATTCTGGTTAGATCGTAAGTTTACCTGCAGCTTGTTGGCAGTCTCTTGTGCCACATGGAGCTCATCTTGCATGGTGCGAATCTCCTCGGCTTTCTCGGACAATACACGATTTGCATCCAGGATGGTCTGCTCTAGCAGCTGGCGTGAGGAGCGTAACTGATCTATTTCTTTCCTATGCTGCTCCGAGGTGATCCCTCCATCTCCTGACTGTAGGCTGGCCAGTTTACCTTTGATGGTGGCCAGCTCAGCTTGCAATACAGCTCTTTCCTAAAATAATTTAACAGTGCACACTATATGCAATGACTTTACATGTACTATTATATGAGAGGTACAATCTAATAACTCTTTACCATTTATTAAAAACAAGAAAAATTATATTTTCTACACTAATCGAGAGTTCACAAAAAAATCCTTCACATGGAGTTTATTCCTTCATACTAATCACTCCATAATTCTTTTGCCCTAAAAGCAAATACATGACTGTTTGTTCTGAAATTGTCTTTAGCACACAATTTTCTTCATTCTGATCATTACATTTTGAACATCTATATATTACGATGCTGAACCAAGTTCAGTCTTTGTCCTACTATCTACTGCTAATGTCCAGGACAAACCTCATACTCTGTAACTAATGGAAATGATTGCACAGTTGACTTAAGATGTCATGGGCAAGCTGAAGCAGTATACTGCTCAAGAAACCAAATTCATAAAAACTACAAGAGATGATCCGATGATTCAAAAATAGCTTGCCAGGCAACACCATCTTTAACAGAACAAAATGAATACAGTTGCAGGATAGACAAAAATGTATACATACACATATCTCTTTTCCTGATATGATACTATTGTATTTAAAACCAGAATACGTAGGATGCCAGCATATTATCATCCAGGAAAATATGATGACATAATTTTAGCTGGTCCACTAATTTCTTTGTTAATGCTGTAAGCTAAAATCAGAAGCAATTTACCTGAAGCATAGTCTGCGATTCCTCTGTGAGAATTTCCAGTTGCCCCTGAAGTTTGGCCTTCTCTTTTAATAGGTCATCAAACTGTTTCTTACTGTAACCTATCATCTTTGGGGAATCTCCTACCAACTGAAATGACTGATGGACAGAGCTCTGGTTTGAGGTCGAGTCCTGAGTGACAACAGATGATTGTTGTGTTGATGTGTCTGGCTGGCTTGCAGAGGCAGATGGAGAAATTGGTGACAAAGGGGCTGGGGCACCCACAATGTGGTCACTTTTACCATGTGATGAACTGTTTTGACTAGTCTTCTGTGATTTCTTATGTTTTATTTTGGTCTTCGCTGATGCAGATCTCTGCTTTTTGTCTTCAGCTTTCTGTGGACGAGGGGGAAGAAGAGGGATAGTGACGTATGCATCCAAATTAATGGGCTTGATAGGTGGGAGGGATTTTAAAAATTCCTCCGATTCCAATTTGTAGTTTGTTGTGATTCCCGCTGCCACTAAAGGCTGCTGTAAATATTTTTCCATCTCCATCTCACTAGAATAGCTGGCCTCACTAATGGTGTCTGACGCATCACCTTTGCCAGCACTGACAGAAGGCTCTTGACTGACCATAGCAAATGCTGATGCATTGTTGGAATGGTCATCAGAGAAGGCACCTGTGGTATGAGTCTTTTCAGCAGTTGTGAAGAATTGCGGAGGAGACATCCCTGTTCCTGTTGAAGAAGGTGTCACTGAAACAGGAGACATGGGAGTCACATTCTTGTTGTTGATCACTCTGGGAGCAGGACTGTTTTTGCCACTACTCAGGCTAGGAACTGGCTCCGGACTCTTTGCCCCGCTTGACAGTCTAGAGGCACTTGGGGGCCTCTCCTTGGTGATTTCTGTGGGGATTATCCTGATAAGCTCTCTAGGACAATCTCCCTTATGGCTTTCCTGAAACAGGCCAGACACAGAAGTGGGGGAGTGTGGACTGGTTGGTTGAGGGGAAGGGCTGGCATGCTGAAAAAGCACAAATGGAAAATAAATAAACCAACTTGTAGTAATTAAATATCATGTTTTTAGTGAACTTCATCAGTCTGATTACATTTACTTATGACCTTTAGCCATTCCGTATCTGTAATTATGTCACCTCATTCAAATTGCCAAGTTCCCTTGTAATTCTTCACATAATCTGTGCTTAACTGACCACTTTTACTGCCAAAAAAAAATTTTTTTTAATTTAACTCTTTATCTGTCACTGTCAGATGCCAGCAAGTGATCCCAGCAGCTAAGGCATTCATAGCATTTCGCACCATTTCTGCTGCTTATGATATCATTACTTTTACAACATTTGTATTTACAGCAGTTACCGGAAATACAGACACTATTTGTCATAAAAGTGGATTCGAGTGCTAAAGTGTGATGAAGCCTTTATATTGTTTTTTTCTTGGAGACTGTTTATGTTGGAAAGGATGGACAGCTGATTGTAACAATATGATTAGCAACAAAATTGAAAAGCACACTGATGCTGAACACTTTTTCGGTATTTTTATGCTGAATTTAGATTTGTAAAATCATATGTGGAATGAGATCAATGATTCTAATAATGGATTGTATTGATGGCGTGAGTGCAAAAATTGGTTCAAATTTTCATCTATTTTGCTTTTTTCCTTGCCTTTCTTCCCCATTTGTAACAACATAAGAGCACAATTACGATAAAACATTGTTTAGAAAGAAGCCACATTCATCAATCTTTTCTATGCAAAAAAAAAAAAAATTTGGAAATTCACTGCAAAGTTTAGAATTTACAGTTGTTTTTGTAGAGGGTATCTGCTGCATCTAGCACTCCCCTATACCTCGCCAGCACAGCGGGAAAACCCCCATGGAGATAAAGAGTTAAAGAACACTTTCATCCCACCAGATCAATATCTCCTTAAAGTTGATAAAATCTGAACTAATAAAAAAAATGTGAAACGCTGAAAAAAATGCGATGCATCTGCCACCTGCTGTTGTCAGCAAATGATATGATCATTCTAGAGCGAAACATGAAAAAAAAAAGGACGTCAAACTGTTTTCACAAAAAAAGTTGGAAAGTTTTGACACCCCCCCCCCCCCCCACTATTTTATCACAGCGGTTGGTGTGTTCGGTTACGTAAGAATAAGAGTAAGACACTTTTTAAAAAAGTTAGATCTAGGGTTTTCATGCTAGAAGTTTTCATTGTTTTGAGAGAATTTGCAAGTTTTCACAAGATAAGATACTGGGATGGGACTACAAAATTATTATACAACTAGTGGAAATTCCAAGAACAAAAAAGATTCCGCACACCCATCATCATAATCATCAAGCGAACTAGACTAGTCATGTTTTCTAGATCTAAATCTAGACCGTGAACAGCTGCTCTCTTACACTAGTCTTTTTAAGATTATGGGCACATTATTTGTTGTTGTCAGCGCTCTGATGTGCTGATTTCCCATCAACAACTCTCACATGACCAATCGACTGCGTGTTGTCAGATATGAGGAATTAAGTGCTACAAACTTCGATCACGATCTTCAAACAGCTGCCAAACAACAGTCCAACTATCATCCGAGGTATGAGGATAACTCTTTCGTACTTCCGGTTTCACTGTCATCGTGCGGAATTTGTATCACAAATTATTATGACACCATGACTGCTTTATGGATTCAGTAAAAGTCGGCAGTTGGTCAGCCAAAAGTAGGAATTCCGACTAAAGTTGGAACTTTGACATCTCTGAAAAAAAAAGTTTCCTTTTCACTATTTTTCTTTTTTCAACTCATTTTCTACAAGCATTTCATTTGATGCAATCATCATAAAAGAACCGTCATTTTGAAGATATATTAGTGCAGTCCTTAGCAATAAATTATACTCACCATAATGAGAGTATAGCAAACAATCTAGATCCCTTACCTCTGGTGTGTAGGATGTGGCAGGTGTCTGGGTCATGGGTACAGGTGAGAATGCTGTTGGTGAGGTGGTTGGAGTAATGGTTGTTGGCAAAGGACTGGAATCACCTCTTTTAATTTTCTTCTCTGCTTCTGCTACTATCTGAGCCACCACGTCTGCTGAGACTGGAGCTACTGACTTGTTGCCTGGGTGATCAATGAATTAGGTATATTTTATTTTATCACAGCTATGGTGAGGGTGAGTTTGAGGGCATTCAATACACTATTTCTCTTGTCCAACCATCTAAAAGTAACAATACATAGCATATGTGGCACTGTGGAGAATTCTGCAGGATAGTCAGAATTTTGAATTTTCAGTTAAACATTTATAATTTAAGGTTGACATCTCCAAATAAGATTTATTTTGTTTCCAGTAGAGAATTTTATTTGAATTTTATATGAAATGTTGAGAAGTAATCAAAGCCACTTTTCAGAAAAGAAGTGTTCAAAATTATTCTTTCAGGTAACAACAATGAAACACACAGATATTTACAAATATATATACCATATACATGATGCAAAAGAAGCCCTTACAGCCACTCTTCCTCACATAACTACGATTTTGTTTATCAGTACATGTTGCAGCAGTGCCGGCAAAGATGTCTTGCTTAATTAGTTATGGCAAATTTAATTACAATGACAGTAATTGTATAGATCCAAAGCATCAGAAATAGCAATTGTAGTGACGGATCATTGGTAGGAACAGAAATATGATAATTTAAGCTCATGCCATATTCCTCCTAACTACTTCACTGGTAACAACAGTATGACATACAACCAAATATCAGTCCCCCATCTGTGGGAAAATGTACATGGTGTAGCCATAGCCAACCCAGTACCAATCACCTCCTTTTCCCATTTGACCCAACGTTCGAGCCACTGACCAGTGTTTTGCATGTATACACAGAATCTTTTGATTGAAATTGCAAGCTGGTAATTGGCAGATGACCTAGAGCTGAGAGCCCATATCACATGTGCAATGTTCATGAAACTAGTAACAATGAATAACAATCAGTGCTTCTGATTAACTGTGGGAAAGTAGAGGACAGGTCCAGTTGGCTCAAGTACATTGAGCAGGACTGAGTGCAAGTGGGGTTAGCAGTGAACAGAGAGAAGCCAACTGACAGTATCACAGATGCTTAGCATAGGACTGCAA
This sequence comes from Peronia peronii, assembly GCA_039654565.1. Taxonomy (NCBI): domain Eukaryota; kingdom Metazoa; phylum Mollusca; class Gastropoda; order Systellommatophora; family Onchidiidae; genus Peronia; species Peronia peronii. The sequence continues at coordinate 3,538 of JBCEWB010350343.1, read as the reverse complement.
ACTTGATGTAGCAGTGATGTGGTTAATACTATCACAATTTTTAAAGATGTCTTTTTTTATGTTTCACTTACCAATGACAGACCACTGTAATCGCAAAGCTTCTGCTACAGTTTCAAAGCTAGAATCTTCCACACCTTGTCCATCGCTGTCATCTGGCTGTAACAATTCATCTGTAGCTCCTGCCCCATGGTTAGAAAGGGGTGGAGCATTGGTTTGATGGGACATGGTGACTGGTAGGTTGGGGATGGGTGTGGATGGTGATGTGACAGTACGAGCTATAAATCGCTGAGAACGCTTCCCTTGTCGAGTTAGGGCTGTGGTATTTGACGATATCTGTAAACCAAAACATGTATTTTTTTTTATTGCCAAATGGTCAAATAAATGACATAACCAATTTGAACATTATACATCATTAGAGGAACATGGATTCTCTTTGTTTTTTTAGAAAGTACAAAAATTTATTAATAATAGTAGATAATGACTTCTATGTCTCCAAAACTTTCAAAGATTCTAGGCTAACATCTTGGAATTTAAAACATAGCTGTGCTTTATCTGAACAATTTGATGTATCTATGAAGCTCAAATAATGTCAAATCTGCTCTGGAATGGAATAAAAAATGCGAGCTGAAACCTGAAGATCATTCTGTTACTGTTGGGTTGGTCTTTTTTTCACCTTATTTCATATTTTTATTTATATGTCATGGAAAAAATAATTACCTGGGCTAAAACCTGAAGCTGGGTTTTGCTTGTTTCACCTGGTTTTGACTCTGATCCGGGATCCCATGGATCACTTAAGGAATCATCAGGGTGAACTAAAAATGAACGGTGTGGAGGACTTCCATGTAATGGATCACACCAGACTGGCTGATGCTGAGCTGTGCTACTTGAGCGGCCAGTAGGGATTCCACCACTAGTTGTCTGGATCGCACTGGTGGTTGTCTGTGTATAATCTGTGGAAAAGAAACTTACTTACTGCATGTCCAAACATCCATAATTATTACTGTCATTTATTTATAAAGAGAAAACATGAAATCTCATAACATTATAGCTTCAGCTTAACCGCTTCACTGCTAAGTCAGTTTTGCAGTTCTGTGCAAAACATCAATGATATGGTCAGTATCTCCCACTGTATCCATTGTTAACCCCCACCCACACTCAGTCCCTGCCCACTGCACACAAGCCAACTGGCACCCATCCTCTAACTGGCAATCAAAACAGTTGATTGTTAATCAAAGTTACTAACTGTTACATGAACAAGCAGATTATATACTTGATTTGGACTCTCATTTCTAGGTATTCTCCCAATCATCAGTGTACGGTGTCTATCAAAAGATTCTGTGTATAGATGCAAAACATTGGTCCGTGGTCAAACATCGGATCAGAGAAGAAAAGGAAGTGGTTGGTGGTGAGTTGACTGTGGATGAACCACATGCATTTTCTAGATTTTTTTTTCTTTATTGTGCATCATATTATTTCTTTGGAGCACCAGAAATTCTCTATTATACTGAATACAGTGTCCAGGGCAAAGAGCAAGGATGAGGGTACTATATGCTTGTAAGGATACCATTCTTTCTTGTAATACACTGCTTTATGTTACATTCTGTAATATGTCTTTCAACCTCCTGGTGGAGGTTATCTCGACAGGTTTTTGTTTAAAACAAAGATCTTATTTTTCCTTAAAAAAAAAACAAAAAAAATTCCCTTTAAAAGAAAAAAAGTTTTGGTCACTTGTGGGTTTCTTGCTATTCTTTTTTTGGTATGTTCAAGTCCCTAGCATCCATATCGCCTACTCTATTTTTCCCTACACTATCTACACAAGGATAAGCCTTCCAGCTTTATTTCTTGTTTCCCTGGTATGCTTAATTATACAAAATTTATTTTTTACGACATTCATTTAGACAGAGTTTACAATATTTATTTGGATGATATTTATTTTATATACATTATGTACTGGGAAATCTCTAGATCGCAATGGGTTATGGGGTTCTATCTACCACCTCACGTATCTCGGTCGGCAGAGGACAGGTTCTATAAAAATTATCTTGTCATTTATTTCAGTATCAATAATTTCTGACACAAACGTGGCAGACTTATAAACTATTTGATGGGCATTAGTTATGACCACCAAATAGCATGTAAGCTGAATGAGCCCATACAAAAAAGAAAAACTTCATGGTCTGCCATCCTCCCAGCTATTTGTCTCCTTTTCAGCTGTTGTCAAGTTTATGTTCCAAAACTGACCTTTCCAACAATACTGGACAGTGTTGGTATTGTATACATTCAGAGGCAATGACAACCCTGTTCCATCAAAACTTGTCTCGTAGTTAACAACATTACTAAAGGAGTCGAAGTCAGTTGCACTGTTGTCATCCGAGGTCACTTGATGGAAGGTCAGATCAAAGGGCTCCATAGGATGGGCCACCCTTACCCATTACCTTCAGTTCACTTAGATAAATCTGGAAATTGCATGAAAATTCTTTGAGTAATAATAAATATTGTGAAATTGTAAATAATATATTGTTACTGTATCTACTGGTCTCTATTGTTTTGTTTCAAGTGTTTTGAGCTTGCTTCAATTACTACTCCAAAGCAGGGTGCTGTATAGTCAACAACTTGGTCAAACACTAATTTTGTATGCATGCAAAACCTTCTATCACTGGGGCCTAGATCTAATAACATTAGATTTACAACTGAAAGTAGCGAAAGCATGTTGTTTTAGTTAAACATTCACGCTAGTGAAAAATTAAGCATAAATCTAGACTAGATTCTAGCTTTAAACAAAAAAAATATTTCAAAATCTGGGTTCAGCGAAGTTGTGATAGTACAGCATCTTGTTTCTAATATAAATGTCTATCTTTAATTGAGACAGATGGTTTCTGTGGTTTCACCAATATATTTACCGAAGGCCGGTCCAAAAGTCCTGGGCGTCAACCATAGCTTGTGTTGACAATGGAACAGCAAACATCTCGCGAGAATTAACGTGGCAATTATTAGAGTGATTTCCCTTAATAGTGGTCTGTTTGTCGAATCGTCGAATTACGTGTGTATAATTGTTATGATGAAAATAGTTTTCTATTATTATGGTGACTTTCAGGCAGAAATCAGCACGAGATGTAATAATACCTTCTATCGTTCATGCACACTAATATAGACATGCAAATAAACAAAGACACAGAATGAGAGAAAGCGACATTTATCGTAATAAGCTTACTGGTACATGTATTAGATGATCAGGGACAAACAATTTGATTACTTCATAGTTATAGGCACAAACCAGTAGCCTATTGTATGAATGAATGGGTGGGTGAGCACTTGAGAGTGAGAGAAGAAAGAAGATAGACGAATGGACATCAGAGTAGACAGCTGGATTGGACGGATGGATATGTCATGTCAATTGTTTATCCCATCACGATTTATCCTTTTGATTCTGCATTCACATTATAGTCTACTGTATTCTCCCGCGAAAACCCGTATTTTGTCAGTGACTCAACGGTCCCCTGGCTTCCAGTGGGTAGGGAAGCCCGACGTCTAGCCTTCT